>JAUTXW010000584.1:1982500-2178953 GCA_030620095.1 Kuschelorhynchus macadamiae
GTAAGAATTTATAAAGAATTACAAGATAAAAGGAAAAGTATCTCCAACACTCGACTATTTTTGACGCCAAACCCCCATTGGAAAATTTCCGGAAAATGGTTCAAAAACCGCCCAGTAGGAGAAAACGAGATTTCAACTTGGACAAAAAAACAAGCACAGAAATCAGGCCTCAATACCACAAAAAAATTTACCAACCATTCCCTCAGAGCTACTGCCGTGCTGGCCAAAAGCGGAGTGTCGGAGCAAAACTTGATAAAAATTACAGGTCATTCGAATGCGAAATCCCTATCAAGTTATTTGCAAATGGATCCAGATCACCACAAAAAAATTATTGAAAAAATGAGGGAACCTGGAAAAGAACCACCTCAACAGCACGTACATCCAGCCCCTGTAGCAGCATCACCCAGCACAAGTACAAGCAGTGGTCTGACGGCATCTTCTACGTCGTCGCAAAACAACAATGTGGTTATAATTATCAGAACTGTACCTTTTATTATACAATTAATAATTAAAATTGAATATTTAGATTTATATTAAGTACTTTTCAATATTTAGACAAATAATTTTATTAGTATATTATTATTTAATTTGTGTTCAATTTGTTACAAAATTCAAATTTCTGAACTTGAAATAGGTATGTATTCAATATTCAGTTAATAAAGCTTAGTTTCCCTATATTTGATTCGTGGAATATTGTTCCTAAATACCATTCGTGCTTAAAAATTAAGCAGATAATTTTCCACTCATGCGTGTTTTCTCTACAAATTTACTACAAAAATTATAAGAAAACACGCATCGTGAAAAATTATCGGAAATTTTTAAGCACTTGTGGTATTATCCCCGAAAAAAAATTAAAAAATCAGATGCTTAAAAAAATCAATCGCTTAAAAAATCTTCAACATTAATTTTGTTTTTAGAAAGCTGATTCACCTCCTCTAAGCAAACCTATGTAAAGGAAAAAGTAACTTTTATATGGAAAAAAAAAGAAAATACGTTTGTCTATTTTACCGTTTTTTTTTAAAAGAAGCGTCACGACAATTTAAAAAAATATATTTTTAGGTGACATTTTCTACTAGAACTACCTTATGGGTATACATGCGTTCACTACTGTCGTTCTGAAAAGAACAGTTTTGCTGACGTTTCGGCAAAATCACATTTAGCATTTTCGAAGCTTTCTTTTTCGCGTCAGAATAGAGACTGAAGGGTTAATGACTACGACGCTTCTTTTATATCCTCATCCGGAGGCGAAAGTTATATCTGAGCGGAAACCCATATTATCAGTCTATCTATCAGACTGATAATATAGGTTTTATACAGGATATAAAATCTATGTGTCCTGAGAATACAACAATAAAGTTGCGAAACGTCGACAATTTAAAAAAAGACTTGCTTTTTTTATTGACTCCTAACCCCAAATAATACACCACTCTAACATAAAAACAAGAGGATCGTTTACGAAAACCATTTAAAAACTTAATATGTAGGAAATATCTGAGGACCAACTGAGTAGGTAAAGACTGATAATATGGTTTCATGCAGGATATAGAATCTATATATGTGTCCTGATGATGCAAAAATATAGTTGCGAAACGTTGACAATAAAAAAAAAAGACTTGATTTTTTAACCCCAAATAATACACTACTCTAACAAAATGTTTTTAACATTGTTCGGCCATATTAGATTTTTACCAAAATATTACCAGGTCATCCTCATATGACTGTTAATTTTGGGTCAAAATTTGAAGTCAATCGGATAAGTAGTATTTAAGCTATGTCGCGAACTGACAGACAAACCGACAGACAGACCGACGGAATTGATAAAACATATTTGTTTATCTTCTAGGGACGCTAAAACGTGAATATAGGTAAGATCTAGAAGTTGTATTTTTCACGATTACAAAATTTTTATTTGGCCGCAATTTTGTTCGGTCATCTTGAATTAGTACCACAGTTTTTGTAGCTGACCTCTATTATAGCACAGTTAGCTATCGCACACATTTTGAAATCAATTCATTACGTAGTTATTCGAATATTTTATTAAGGGGCCATTTTATTCGGACTTCATGGATTCGTACCAAAATGTTACCAGTTTATTCCAACGTAATGCTTGACGTTTTTTGAAAATTTTCAGATAAACTGGATGAATAGTTTTTTAATAATAACTTTTTAACATTTCACTAGGCCGCCATTTTGTTTCGCCATATTGGATTTTTACCAAAATCTTACCAGGCCATTTCCATGTGACCATCAATATTTGACCAAAATTTGAAGTCAATCGGGTCCTTAAGCTATGCCGCGAACTGTCAGACAGATAGAAAGACCGACAGAGATTTTACTAGTTTATCCCTATGCCACAATTAGTTATGGCACACAATTTGAAATTAAACCATTACGCAGTTTTTTCAGGCTCTTAATTTTTGACGAAAATTTCAAGTTAATGCGAAAAGACAGACAGATAGACAGACAGACAGACCGATGGAATTGAGAAAACATATTTTTCGTCATCTAGAGACCCTGAAACGTGAAGATCTGAAAAAATCTCGGAGGGTGATTTGTTCACGATTACAATACTTCCCTTTTACGAGAGAAGTAAAAATGGAAGTTTGTTGTATTCTCGGATGCATTGAATGGCTATGTTGCCATATAATAAATATGTCGTCCACATAACGAATCCATAATTTGGGATTCAAACTTGCTTTCTTAAGAGCTTCTTTCTCGAAGTATATCATAAATAAGTTACAAATGCAGTCTTCTTGTTCGTCTCGTCGAATGCAGACCTCTGTGTTGATAACATAAGTGGTGCCACGTGTTCGGTTTTGCTGCTTTATTTCGGGAGGAAACGGGAGACTCAACCGCTCAGAGTTGAAACTAACGACCCCGCTAGAAAGGGAGCAGACGCTGTGAACGTGTGAGGCCTAGTTGTTCCTGTATTCTATCCCGTTCGTCTGCCGCAGTTCTACATAGAATATTAGCGTAATGGCCGCTATGTGGCGGGAGTGGGAGGGGTAAGGGGATAGCTTGAAAGAAAAGGCTATCTCGTGAGACCAGTAGTACTCTCAAGGGGCATCTAGTGGAAACCAAGATGCATTAGAAAAGTTTTTAAAGAAAGTCAAATTTAAAGATTTTGAAATACACGGGGTGATCGGGAAAGCTCGCCATCCGGACATCCCACCGATAACGTCCCCAAACCGGAATAAAGTGTATCTCGCTCCGAGGGTCGCCGGAGTAAGCTATCTGGCAAGTTGCGAAGTGCAGTGCCAAAAACATATATTGGAAAGGAAAGGAAAGTTACAAATGAATCAGCTTTTTCGACAGCTGGTTGCATAATTTCAGCAAGGTATTTTTCCAATTTTTGTAGCGGTGAATTAACAGCAATAACAATAGGTCTGATAGGGGCCCCTGGTTTGTGTATTTTTGGTAAACCATAGAGTTTTGGACATCTGCTCGACTTTTCTCCTGGTACGATTTTTTGTTGTATTTCGGGGTTTATTGGTGAACTTTCTATTTTATTTGTAGTTGTTTTTTCTATGTACGTTGTAGGGTCCCTTGGAACAGGCTTATAACAATTGTCTTGTAGATTATCCTGCATTTTATGTATGTAGTCTTGGGAATTCATAACTAAGGTTATGTTTCCTTTGTCTGCTGGAAGGATTGTGATGTCTTTATTTTTTAGAATGTTTGTTAGGGCCCTTTGTTCAGCGACATTTAGGTTTTGTTCGGGTGGTTTACTTGACCTTAAAATTCTTGCCAATTCTTGTCGAATCTCCTCTGCTTACGTTTCTTCAGAGGAGTTAAGGATAGTTTCCACTCCAGCTTTATTTCTCCGTTAGGGATTTCCTTAGGAAATATCGCAAAATTAAAACCCTTACTTAGTCTAGCATGATATATTACGCGCTAATTTATTGTGGAATCGCATAGAAACTTTGGCTTTTTGTCGAACAAAATCTAGTAAGAATATTATGACCGATAAACTTTCGAAAAAGTATGACAATCTCCTAAAAAAGTTGAGTGAGCCACAAGTGTTATCAATAAATTACTGCGTAATATATCACGCTACAATTTTAATCTGGCCCTCCGATGACCTTGTGTTAAAGTAAATTGAGATTTATTTTTTTGCTTAAAAAGTATTCTTGTTGATGTTATATCGACTGAAACTATGCTAGGCAGATTAAATGTTCGAATTCATAATTTAATATATATATATATTTTATATTTATATATATATATATATATATATATATATATATATATATATATATATATATATATATATATATATATATATATATATATATATATATATATATATATATATATATATATATATATATATATATATATATATATATATATATATATATATATATATATATATATATATATATATAGTAATATGTGTGGAACTAAATTAGGACACACTTCTCTATTCCTAATAAAAGCGACGATTCATTAGGAGAGAATGGGTAAAGAAAATTTACAGATTTTTTTATGTTGCAAACAATATGGTCTACACTAGATACCTTCTAACAGAAGTCCATTTTTTTCCTGGCTCTCCATTAAATAATTCCAAAGGCATATTTGCAAATGGTCAAATGCTAATAAAGCTCTCAATATCATCAACATCAACTTCAAGTAATTGTTTTAAGAGGATATCGGATTGCATTATAATCCCAATTCTGCTGTTGCACAGGATTTGTATTATATCTGCACTGCGACATAGCCATGTGGTGATTCACCGACAGAAACGTCATTAGTCCAGCGAATGGGCTGGATGTTAAACCAAATACTAAATAAGCTTGACCTTGAAAAAAACGTCGCCTTTAACCAAAAAAAAAAAGAAACGGTTGTGAATATCAAAAAGTCAATTTCTCAATAAACAAAAAGATGAACTTTTCTGAAACGGAAAAAAATTACATTTGAAAAAAATCTGACTTCCATAATCCTAACGAAAAAATAGACCAGTTTTACTCGAGACATTTTATTCGGCGGTTAATGTACGTTGGAAAGTCGATATGTTTTATAATTACTCCGGATGGAATCGATAATACATTACACTGGAAAATTTTATTCCCTGAAAGTACTTGCTCTTTATACAACTTCTCGAAGCCGGTTTTCGACATCGATCTTTAAAACGAATGGCAAATATAAAAAAACCGCAACCCTTTCGTTTCACAATTATGAACATGCACGTGTGATCTCAACGAATAGGTGGAATATCTGAATATACCTTTTTTTTATAAAGTAGATCACTTCTCAAACACACTTTGTAACGGATAAGTATACATGATTTTAATTTACGGATGTTTCCTTTTCATCGCAGGGAGTTATATATATATATATATATATATATATATATATATATATATATACTTTAAATTATGAATTCGAACATTTAATCTGCCTATACATATTATATATATATATATATATATATATATATATATTTTAATATATATATAAAAAATTTAATCTCAATTTACGATATTAACAACAAGAATACAAGGTCATCGGAGGGCCAGATTAAAATTGTAGCGTGATATATTACGCAGTAATTTATAGACGTCCATTGATAACACTTGTGGCTCACTCAAATTTTTTAGGAGATTGTCATACTTTTTCGAAAGTTTATCGGTCATAATATTCTTACTAGATTTTGTTCGACAAAAAGCCAAAGTTTCTATGCTATTCCACAATAAATTAGCGCGTAATATATCATGCTAGACTAAGTAAGGGTTTTAATTTTGCGATATCTCCTAAGGAAATACCTAACGGAGAAATAAAGCTGGAGTGGAAACTATCCTTAACTCCTCTGAAGAAACGTAAGCAGAGGAGATTCGACAAGAATTGGCAAGAATTTTAAGGTCAAGTAAACCACCCGAACAAAACCTAAATGTCGCTGAACAAAGGGCCCTAACAAACATTCTAAAAAATAAAGACATCACAATCTTTCCAGCAGACAAAGGAAACATAAGCTTAGTTATGAATTCCCAAGACTACATACATAAAATGCAGGATATCGTACAAGACAATTGTTATAAGCCTGTTCCAAGGGACCCTACAACGTACATAGAAAAAACAACTACAAATAAAATAGAAAGTTCACCAATAAACCCCGAAATACAACAAAAAATCGTACCAGGAGAAAAGTCGAGCAGATGTCCAAAACTCTATGGTTTACCAAAAATACACAAACCAGGGGCCCCTATCAGACCTATTGTTATTGCTGTTAATTCACTGCTACAAAAACTGGAAAAATACCTTGCTGAAATTATGCAACCAGCTGTCGAAAAAGCTGATTCATTTGTAACTTTCCTTTCCTTTCCTTTCCAATATATGTTTTTGGCACTGCACTTCGCAACTTGCCAGATTGCTCCCCGTCCGGAGCTTACTCGCTTTATCCGGCGACCCTCGGAGCGAGATACACTTTATTCCGGTTTGGGGACGTTATCGGTGGGATGTCCGGATGGCGAGCTCTGAGCTCCCGATCACCCCGTGTATTTCAAATCTTTAAATTTGACTTTCTTTAAAAACTTTTCTAATGCATCTTGGTTTCCACTAGATGCCCCTTGAAGTACTACTGGTCTCACGAGATAGCCTTTTCTTTCAAGCTTCCCCTTACCCCTCCCACTCCCGCCACATAGCGGCCATTACGCTAATATTCTATGTAGAACTGCGGCAGACGAACGGGATAGAATACAGGAACAACTAGGCCTCACACGTTCACAGCGTCTGCTCCCTTTCTAGCGGGGTCGTTAGTTTCCACTCTGAGCGGTTGAGTCTCCCGTTCCCCCCGAAATAAAGCAGCAAAACCGAACACGTGGCACCACTTATGTTATCAACACAGAGGTCTGCATTCGACGAGACGAACCGGAAGACTGCATTTGTAACTTATTTATGATATACTTCGAGAAAGAAGCACTTGAGAAAGCAAGTTTGAAGTCCAAATTATGGATTCGTTATATGGACGACATATTTATTATATGGCAACATAGCCATTCAATGCATCCGAGAATACAACAAACTTCCATTTTTACTTCTCTCGTAAAAGGGAAGTATTGTAATCGTGAACAATTCACTCTCCGAGATTTTTTCAGATCTTCACGTTTCAGGGTCTCTAGATGACGAAAAATATGTTTTCTCAATTCCATCGGTCTGTCTGTCTGTCTATCTGTCTGTCTTTTCGCATTAACTTGAAATTTTCGTCAAAAATTAAGAGCCTGAAAAAACTGCTTAATGGTTTAATTTCAAATTGTGTGCCATAACTAATTGTGGCATAGGGATAAACTAGTAAAATCTCTGTCGGTCTTTCTATGTGTCTGACAGTTCGCGGCATAGCCTAAGGACTACTTACCCGATTGACTTCAAATTTTGGTCAAATATTGATGGTCACATGGAAATGGCCTGGTAAGATTTTGGTAAAAATCCAATATGGCCAAACAAAATGGCGGCCTAGTGAAATGTTAAAAAGTTATTATTAAAAAACTACTCATCCAGTTTATCTGAAAATTTTCAAAAAACGTCAAGCATTACGTTGGAATAAACTGGTAACATTTTGGTACGAATCCATGATGTCCGAATAAAATGGCGCCTTAATAAAATATTCGAATAACTACGTAATGAATTGATTTCAAAATGTGTGCGATAGCTAACTGTGCTATAATAGAGGTCAGCTAGAAAAACTGTGGTACTAATTCAAGATGACCGAACAAAATTGCGGCCAAATAAAAATTTTGTAATCGTGAAAAATACAACTTCTAGATCTTACCTATATTCACGTTTTAGCGTCCCAAGAAGATAAACAAATATGTTTTATCAATTCCGTCGGTCTGTCTGTCGGTTTGTCTGTCAGTTCGCGACATAGCTTAAATACTACTTATCCGATTGACTTCAAATTTTGACCTAAAATTAACAGTCATATGAGGATGACCTGGTAATATTTTGGTAAAAATCTAATATGGCCGAACAACGTTAAAAACATTTTGTTAGAGTAGTATATTTTTTGGGGTTAAAAAATCAAGTCTTTTTTTTTATTGTCAACGTTTCGCAACTATATTTTTGCATCATCAGGACACATATATAGATTCTATATCCTGCATGAAACCATATTATCAGTCTTTACCTACTCAGTTGGCCCCCAGATATTTCCTAGATATTAAGTTTCTAAATGGTTTTCGTAAACGATCCTCTTGTTTTTATGTTAGACTGATGTATTATTGGGGTTAGAATAGAGTAATAAAAACAAAAGTCTTGTTTTAAATTGTCGACGTTTCGCAACTTTATTGTTGTATTCTCAGGACACATAGATTTTATATCCTGTATAAAACCCATATTATCAGTCTGATAGATAGACTGATAATATGGGTTTCCGCTCAGATATAACTTTCGCCTCCGGATGGAGATATAAAAGAAGCGTCGTAGTCATTAACCCTTCAGTCTCTATTCTATATATATATATATATATATATATATATATATATATATATATATATATATATATATATATATATATATATATATATATATATATATATATATATATATATATATATATATATATATATATATATATATATATATATATATATATATATATATATATATATAAATATATTATATATATATATATATATATATATATATATATATGATATATATATATATTTATATCGGGGTGTCTGTTGTTAAAAATGTCTGCAGCTTCTCGAAATGATTTATAATTTTCTCCGACAATTAAAATGATTTTAATTTTATCTTCTTTGCTTAATTTCAGCGGCATTTCTTTTTACTATAATATTCAAACTGATGTTTCAATAAAGTAATACAATATTGTTGTTGACAAAGGCAGTGACAATGCCATTATCAACAGTGCAAAAGTAAGAAACTGGACTAGTAAGAAGCCAAAGTTTTACATTCCTTAAGAAGTGATTTCAGATAGGAAGCAACGAATCTAGTGCTAGATATGTTTTTTTTATTCTAAGTAAGATTTTGTATTACATGTTGCTATAAAATAAAAATTAAAGGTACTTTTCTCTTGAGTCAATTTCGATTTTTTGGAATTTTTAACCACCCTGTATATGCAATCTCAAGTTTGAATATTTTAATATTATTTTGGCAGAAAGCAGAACTGTTTATAAAGATTAATTTTTTTCCGTAATACTACTAATAAAAAAGTTTCCCATACGTAGAGCACTTAAGTATACAGGGTGGCCCATCGAAAACGTACCGCAAGGCATAACGGCCAGGGTAATTTTTTTTTCAAAAAATCCAAAAACACATCAATTTTGTTTGTGAGGGGGACAACTTTTGCCCTTAAAATGATCGCAAAATTTTCAACCCTCTAAGCGGGGGTGTCATCCCCCAAACTTTTCAAATGGGAAGAGGGGTCAGTGGTACCGTAATGAAAAGGGCTTTCTATTCTCTATACATTCCCGCTTTGGTTTTGAAAATCGGTCAAGTCATTTAGAAAATATGAAGGATTGAAATTTGAAAAATACATTTTTCAAAAAACGCATAAATTGAATTAAATAAAAAAAAACTTACCGTATTAATGAAGCAAATGCTGAAAATGTTGCCCGTCTACCTCCATACAGTAATACAAATTAGCTTCAAATCGTTCTCGAACATTCTGAAGAACTTGAGGGGTCACTTCGCGACAAACGTCAATAATTCGTGTTCAGATCTTCTAATGAGGCAAGTGGAGTGCTATACACTTTACTTTTTATGTGTCCCCATAGAAAAAAGTCTAAAGGAGTCAAGTCGGGTGACCGGGGAGGCCACTCAAAGGCACCCCTTCGTCCTATCCACCGCCCGGGAAAGTTAGTGTTTAAATAATTACGCACATTTTGAGAGTAATGTGGAGGTGCACCGTCTTGTTGAAATATCAGTTCCGCTTCAACGTATCCAGGATTATTTTCGATGATGTCAGTTAGGGCTGGGTCGATGGTATTTTCCAGTAAATCTAAGTACATATCACCTGTTAGAGTTCCAGGAAGAAAAAAAAACCCACAATAGAATTTCCAAAAATACCAACGCCACACGTACAATTTCTGAGGATGTTGTGTGTGCACCTCGTGAAATACCCTGGGGTTGTTCTCAGCCCAGTACCGACAGTTATGCCGATTAACTACACCGTTCAGAAAGAAAGTGCACTCACCCGAAAAACACACATTGAATAGAAAATTATTATTATTGGCCACTCGTTCACTAATAGTTTCACAAAATTGCAAGCGGCGATCAAAATCGTCTTCGTTGTGTTCTTGTACCAACTGAATTTTATACGGGTGGAAATGGTGTTTTTTCAATATTCTTCACAGACACATTATACGATTCACGCGGGTCTCATTGGCTAATTTTCTTGTACTCAGCGTACTATCCTTGGCAACTTGGCCCAATACAAAAATCTTCATTTACTACAGGATTTTCCATCTGCCTCTTTTTATGCATAAGGGATCCAGTATCGCGAAATTTTGCTACTAACTCGCGAACAATTTTGCCGGAAAATGTTTTTAGGATGTTTCATTAAATATTGCGCAACCCAATTGCCACATTCATTATTTTTAAAATAAAGTTCGATTATTTCCACTTTTTCTGCAAGTGAGTACACCATAATTATTGATAAAAAATTTAATGATATTGAGAAATTTAAACGCACAAGTTACAGAACAGCTATCTAGCAACTACCGCACCTGATCGTTGTGGCATGTCAAATCACTAAAATCAGCAGTAAACATCTAAAATAACAGGACAAAAATAGCGAATTGGTCGAAGGAATTTATCCTTATCATTTACTCTGATAATTTGTAAATAAACATTTTAAATTTCAATCCTTCATATTTTCTAAATGATTTTGACCGATTTTCAAAACCAAAAATGTAAAAATTAAAAGCCCTTTTCATTGCGGTACCATTTGACCCCTCTTTTTGAAAAAGTTTTGAACCCCCGCTATAGAGGGTTGAAAATTTTGCGATCATTTTAAGGGCAAAAATTGTTTCACAAACAAAATTGACGTTTTTTGGATTTTTTGAAAAAAAAAACCCCGGCCGTTATGCCTTGCGGTACGTTTTCGATGGGCCACTTGTATATATATATATATATATATATATATATATATATATATATATATATATATTTTTTCAAAGTTTTACCAGTTTTGTTCTATATTCCGAACCAATAAATGCTTTTGCTTTAAAGCACATTATGTGATTTATTTTATTATAAGTACATAAAAAACAATTTCGACAGAACGGTTACTGAGGGGTAACAGCTTTGTTAACTTTTTAAAAGCGATAATATTTTCAGGCGCGTTTATAATTTTCAGAATATAACAAAGCATAACAAATCTAGTTAATTTTTTCACATATAAACCTCAAGTTAAGGCACATTTATGAGGAAGTACTATGTTTATCAAAACATTTTTCAACTTTGAATTTGTACTCAATACGTTCCTAGACAATTTGGCGAAGGAGAATATTATCAGCAATCTGAAAAGTTGGTTCCGGGCACGATTCGGGTGTATCGGGTGAGTAATTAATTTGCTGGGTAGGATGTAGAATGCTGATAGTTTTCTAAAATAAAATAGTTCTTCTTAAACTTGAGAGGTTCCTTTTGCTTTTGTTTTAATGCACTATTGATTTTTTCTCATATAAGTGGTAGTACAGGCGCTGTAGACTGATTTGCATACCTAAGAGCCTAAGGAACCCAAAAATACATGTTGCCAGCAGTTGTGCTCCTCTCCCTTTTCCGCTTACCCCCTTTCCTATGCTCCATGAGTACACTTTCGTGACGGCTACTTACCTCTACGTATCAGTAATTAATAGAACGCTGCAGTTAGTATGTTTTGTCCGTTGTTAAATTAAAATTTTATATTTTCTATGAGAATTTGATTTATTATTAGAATTTGTAGAGTTATAATATTTATGTTTTCTCTTTATGAAAAGTCTATTTATTAATGTTGAAGGGTACTGGTTTAGTTCTAATGCAGCTTCAGCTTTTTTTATGGCATTTTCTCTGAACTCAGGATCAGAGAGTTTAATTGCCCGATCTCCTAGACCAATAATCACACAGTGTTTTGCGTTGTTGGAAGACCAGAGTTAAAATTTAAACACCTAGAGGACCAAGTTTTTTTTGTATACCATTCTGTTTTAACACTACTCTCCCTATAATATAATGTTAGATCTAAAAAGTTAATTTGGTTGTTTTCCTCGATATCAACTGTAAATTGATGAGGTTGGTGATATTTTTTGAAAAGCTTTAAAATGTTTTCGGTTTGGTCAGTGGGAATTGCAGTTATACAGTCATCAACATAACGATAGATAAAGGTATATTAAATTCTACTTTACTCAGGACACATTTTTCTAGATCTTCTATCACCAATTGTGCCACAACACTCGATATCGATGCTCCCACAGTACAACTGTCTATTTGTTTATGTTATTGATTTTCATTATAAAATATGTAGAATTTAATGTTAGTTCTACTGCTTTTAAAAATTCATTTTGGGGTATATCTGTGTATTTTTTTATTTCAGACCACTTTTTTATTATTATTTTGATAGCTAATGACACAGGAACATTCGTATAGACACGACGTCAAGAGATATTAATTAGTAACTTTTCGATTTTTTTTTAAATGAAATGAGTCTTTAATGTATATAATGATTATTCTTGTGTACAATATTTTTAAGAATATCTTTTAAATATTTTGACAGTGGTATAAATGGAGATTGAACGTATGACACAATTGGCCGTAATGGGATATATTCTTTATGTAGTTTAGGTAAACCGTATATTTTTGGTGCTACAGCATTTCGAATTTTTAGTTTTTTAGCAGTATCCTGTGATATATATAAATTTTTTTCCCAATATTCAATTAACTCGTTGTTCTTTTTTTGGTATTGGTTTGTGCCCAAAAAACTTTTAGGTTTCAAAAAGATTAAATCTATAGTCGAAACGTCACAGAAATTTTCAATATATGTATAAAAATATGTACTAATGTTTGTTGATGTACTGACCTTAAGCCAAGAAATATAAAGGAAAAAATATATAAGTGAAAGGAGGGGTCAATGAATAATGAAACCAAATA
Source organism: Kuschelorhynchus macadamiae (assembly GCA_030620095.1). NCBI lineage: Eukaryota > Metazoa > Arthropoda > Insecta > Coleoptera > Curculionidae > Kuschelorhynchus > Kuschelorhynchus macadamiae. Next base: position 1,995,581 of record JAUTXW010000584.1, read on the forward strand.
TATATATATATATATATATATATATATATATATATATATATATATATATATATATATTTATATATACAGGGTATCTATTTTAGGGTATACCACTCACATCTCAAAAACGGCAAGAGATACGATGTTGGTTAAATTGAAGAAAAAGTGTCCTTTATGGAGGACGTTAATAATCCGTTTGCAGATTTTTAATTTTTTTCTTTGTTCCTGAAATACCGGGGATTTTGTAAAAATTGTTTTGTACTTTAGAAAAACAGTTTTATATACACTTCTTTACTTTAATGTTCTCTACAAAATAGCACCATCAATTTTTTTTAAATACTGACCTGCATTTTTTATTTCATTTTCTTGAAGAACAATTCACAGTTAATACACCAAGAACATTTTATTGATGTTTCGTACTGTTTTATTTATCTTCATGTTTCCTTTTTCTAGTACGGCTCTGGATTTTCACTGAAAGAATGGGCTTCTTCATAAATATCTTTATTTAATGATGTAGATCCCGGAAAAATACAAATAACGGTTGATCACAAACAAAATTACAATTAAATACCTACTAATATTAAAATAGTTTAAATTTTAAAATTAATTACTTACAATATAAAATAACAAGTAACGATTAGAAATGTTGGAAATGTCGACTGTTATTTTTTAAACACTCTCTAGTATTTTTTATAACTCTTTTCTGAATATTTTTAGGCACTCTTGGTGTTATTTTATCACATGCCAACTGAATTCTTAACTTAAGATCATCCAAATTTGCAGGAGCCGTTAAATGTACCAAGTCCTTTATGTATCCCTATATTAAAAAATCCATTGTAGTTAGGTCTGGGGAACCAGGTGGCCAATTAATAGGACCGTTATTACCAATCCCGAGGTTAGGTTTAAAATTATTAAGGAATCGAGTACAGCGACGGTAACGATGCGCTGGAGCACCATCTTGTTGAAAAAACTCAAAATTTCATTGCACACCCAAGGGCAGGTTATCTAACAGTTCTTGGAAGTCACTTGTCAAAAAATTCAAGTACATGTCACCAGTTAAATGATTCTCAAAGAAGTAGAGACCCACAACTTTAGAATCCAAAAGTCCCAACCAAACGTTAATCCCGAACCTTTCTAGAAACGGCGTCTCTCTAAAAAAATGTTGGTTTCCTTGTGTCCAGCGGTAATGAATATTACGGTTAAACCACCCATTATTACAAAATCGGCTCTCGCCTGACCACAATATTTGCTTGTAAATATCAGAATCAAACCTATGTTTTCGGAGAATCCATCTATATAAAATTCGCCTTTTACGGAAATCTGTTAGCCTTAGATGTTGTACTTTTCGGCAACGATAGTTTCTAAATTTGTGCCGACGTAAAACCTTTTTGGACGAATCTTTGTTAACACCGGTCTCTTTCTCAATTTCTCGCAGGGATATCTCTTGATTGTCATGATTTTTATAATTTACGAAGGCTAAAACAATATTTAAGTTAAAAAGCGACACTTTTTACACTAAAGAGGACTTACCTAATGCATTTACTTCATCAACTCCTCCTTGGGCGGTTACAGTTGGAGTATGGCTTTGCTTTTTCTGAAAAGATCCATGTTGTCGTAAATTTCTTTCTAGTCTATGGAAAATGCGAACACTGGGAACGGCTCTTTCGGGGTACATATGATGATACAGTTGAATGCATTATCTGCGTTACGCGTGGATTTCGCATAAACAAACAGCATATCTACTTTCTCGTCATTTAAATAATCCATATTATTTCAATTATTCAACATCAGACCAATAATTATCACCAAATTAAAATAATTTGACAAATTTATTGACGGATGCTCAGTTATAACAATGCGCATTATCAATTCAACTGTAATTAATTTTAAAACTCAGACCATTTTACTATTAGTAGGTATTTAATTGTTCATTTCATCCACATTATTAAACAAAGATATTTATGAAGAAGCCCATTCATTCTGTGAAAATCCAGGGCCATATTAGAAAGAGAAAACATGAAGATGAATATAACAGTACGAAACGTCGGTAAAAAATGTTATTGGTGTTAACTATGTATTAACTGTAAATTGTTCTTCAAGAAAATGAAATAGTAAATGCAGGTCTGTATTTAAAAAAAAATTGATGGTGGTAGCCGGTAAACGAAACGTTGGATTGAAAATCTGAGGGCGCCATTTTGTAGAGAACATTAAAGTAAGTAAGTGTTGTATAAAACTTTTTTATAAAGTACACACTTTTTGAGATATTTAATAAAATAATTCTGGGCAGTTTTTGCAAAATCTCCGGTATTTCAGGAACAAAGTAAAGAATTAAAAATTTGTAAACGGATTATTAACGTCCTCCATATAGGACACTATATATATATATATATATATATATATATATATATATATATATATATATATATATATATATATATATATATATATATATATATATATATATATATATATATATATATATATATATATATATTACAAATATTGGTTAAACGGTCTGTATAAGGGCTGGTTAAAAGAAGACTCTTTTCTACTATGCCCAGCTTTCGGAAATCTTTATCACCTTCTTTAAGACTACAATATAGAGTTGATAGAAAACTGAAAAAAAATATAAAATTTATAAAGTGACTACAGTTAAAATTACATTTTTAAAAGCATAATAGAGAAGAGTCTTCTTTTATCCAGTCCGTTACACAGACCGTTTACCCAATATTTGTAGTCTGCTGTCTAGCTAGTCGGTCAAGATTATATTAACACTCTTTAAGTTCTCCTCCTCTCTCTATGCACCGCTGAGCACTTATATTGGCACAAGGCATTTTTTGTACTAAGAATAAACTTTAATATTTTCAACATCCATCCAGATTTACCTTACAAGAAAACAGATTCCCTCTAACCCTAAGTAGAAAGATGTACCTGATATGCCTAATTATATTTTAGGTTATTGATTTTTTATACACCAAATTTTAAGACAATATGTTAAGGCAGGTCAAAATTATCGCGGAAACTCTTTCATTCAAAATTCAAATGGTGCTATTTTGCCATTTTTAAAAATATATTTAATACGGTCACTACCCTGAACACTTCCAGGAAAATTCATCTTAATCATCATCATGAAGTAATCGGTGTACATACATAGCAAAATACAACCTTTTTTTATCAGTTAAAAAATGCGGCATTTAATAAACTGACCAATTCGATAATATAGTAATTTAAGATCACTAAAACCAAAAATCGAATTTTTGCATATCCGGTTAGCACTAGGTTATGAAATCAAGCATTTGTCTATTGTATTGTCTAGGTGTAAAGTTGGGAGAAATATTTAGCATAAAAAGCCTCACCATTTCCCATAGTACTTCTTTATTCAGTAATCTACTTGTGCTCTACTTTAAGAAGTGACACTAAACAAATACAAATTGCTCGTAAAAATCTTAACAAAAGAATGTGTTATTCTTATAATTCATTCATCCTTAAAGATTTAGTCCGCGCGGAACGAAATAAATTATGACAGAATTTATATTCTTCTTAACTATAGCAGTTACAATAAAACACTTGACCATTTCTTTAAAATTTGTTTATTTCTGAACAACATTTTGATTCATTTTTTTATATTAGGACATTTTAACAGCATTGACAACAACCAAGAATGTTTAGAGGAGTATAAATAGTAGTATAAGTAACACGCATGACACCTAGTTCACCTAACGAATACGGCAATAATATAATATCGCAAAATAAATTTACATCTTACATCTTATACATACATCGTACTAACAATCCAATATAACAATAATAAACATATTTATATCAACTTTGGGGTAATTCATAAGTGTGCATACTAAAAAGTTAAGAAAAATAAATATTAAAGCAAGTAAGTGCAATAATTGTAATATTATTAGTTTGTTTTCTTTTTTAGGCAGAAATAAATTGAATTTAGCTTTTTATTCCTCTTAATTATTTTCCAATAAAAATTTTAGTTGTTTATAGCACTACAACATTTACAAAACCCTTTGGAATAAAATCTAGGCTGTGCAAAAAGTACGGTAAACATTTAAAAAAAAAAATTGGCTTATAGAAAGAGCAAAAATGTTTATTAAGTACTCAGTTTTTCACACACCATGTTTAAAATTAAATAAAGAACATTTTGTGTGAATGTAGTACATACATGATATTGTATACAAATACAATAGGTTTTAAGATAAAGTAGTAGGCTTTGATTATGGATGACAACAAGAATTGTCCTGAAAAAAAACAAAGGAATTTGAATTTATTTTGAAGTCGTTGACTAGAAAAAAGTTCTATTTAGTGATTAAATGTGTTATAAAATATTTAATTCTGATGGAACGTGTAAGGCGGCTAATCAATACAAGGTTTAATACTAAATACGTAACACCTACAATTAAACATGGGAAAGGTTTTTATGGGGTTGGTTCTCATGCAATGGGGTAGGCCCTATACGGTTTATTAGTTACAAGAGGTACATTCCAAAATCCAAAAAATCGGTAACTGTTGTTTCTAGAAAGTTCAAATAAGTTTGTGGTGTAAGGGGCTCATTAAAAAATAATGGACCTACAATTCTCGTTGCTAAAACACCTAGCCACACATTAACACCAAAGCGTTTTTGAAAAGATCCTTCTTTAAATAAATGTTGATTTTCATTTGCCCGAAAATAATATTAATCTATTAAAGTTATTATTATGGTTAGAATTTCCCATAAACCATCGGCAATATTCAACTCGCGGAGTAAAGTCATTAACACCCAAGTGTTAGTGGATTTGGTATTTGTAGTGCTTGTACTTATGTTTCTTTAAAATGTTTCTAGCACTTTCTCTGTTTACTCCAACTTCACTTTCAATTTGGCGAGTAGAAACACTTGGATCAGCATTCACACATGCAAGAACTAATAACGAACTTTTCTTCATTTTCATTTTGGGGAACTGTTTTCTACGGAAGCGTATAAGGGCCACAATTTTTTTTATTTTTAAATTCTGACTTTGAAGTCGGAATTTTACAAAATTCTGAGTTTAAAGTCAAAATTTAACAAAATTCTGAGTTTAAAGTCAGAATCTAACAAAATTCTGAGTTTAAAGTCGAAATTTAACTAAATTCTTAGTTTAAAGTCAGAAATTAACTAAATTCTGAGTTTAAAGTCGGAATTTAACTAGATTCTGAGTTTAAAGTCAGAATTTAACAAAATTCTGAGTTTAAAGTCGAAATTCAACTAAATTCTGAGTTTAAAGTCAGAATTTAACTAAATTCTGAGTTTAAAGTCAGAATTTAACGAAATGCATTTTTGACGTCTCCTGCCAAACCTGAATTGGTGTCAGGAGATAGATAATTAAATGTTAAGACACTGAAATCCATTTCGTTGCAAGTAAACTCGTTTGAGATTTACCGAGCTTCAAAGGGTCAAAATTGTCATTTTTTAAGCGCCATTTTCTCGAAAACACTTAAATTTAGGCATGAGAAAAGTAACTCAATAAGTGCTTGGATTTTTTAGAAAAATATAAAAATTTAATAAAGTATAGGGCATTTCATTTAAAAAACGGATGGTGCCTCCGGTTTGAGGTAGAAGCGGCAACCCCGCGCAATTTAAAATATTTTATAACGAGAGTATATTATGTTCATCTATAGCCAAAGCCAAATTCTCAAAACATCCTATTCGTTGGTTCTCCAGATATTTCTAATAGGACACTCAACTTGAATCACCCTGAAACAGAGGGGAGATATGTCAGTATGTTTCGCGAGACACCCTTAAATCGTTGAAACATATATGAGCCGTTTCTTAAGACTTATTTATCGTTTTGTATTACCTTTTATATTTTGTGAACCTTTTAATGTATATGTTTTTTTGTATTCATTTTGGCTTTTTTTTAAGCAATAGAAATAAATAAAAATATATAAAATGAACTAATTAAACATTTTTAATTTATCAGTGACTTATTTAACACTTAAAAATCAAAACAGGAAACTTTTATTTTGTACCCTCCCCCCTTTTATCATTTTTTAACTATCTATAGTTTGGTGGAACAATTCATAGCGCATTTGCCATTATTCAAACAAGAATATTGAACTTGTTTTTTTGGTTCCAGTCTGTTATACAATCGTATGGACTAAATTCTGACTTTAAGCACAGAATTTAGTTAAATTTCGATTTTAAACTCAGAATTTTATTAAATTCCGACTTTGAATTCAGAATTTTGGTAAATTCTGACTTTAAACTCAGAATTCAGTTGAATTTCGACTTTAAACTCAGAATTTTGTTAAATTCTGACTTTAAACTCAGAATTGAAAAATAAAAAAAATTGTGGCCTTTCTACGCTTCCGTAGTTTTCAAATGTTGTACTAGCCACGGAAAATAGGCATAGCAGGGTTGGTTTCTGTCGGGGCATCGCTCTGCGTAGAGTGTTTGAGCCTGCCTTTTGTTTTGCAAGCACTCGCCATAAATAACAAGCATATCTATTTATTCCGCCCTTGTAAAACCTGCCATTTTAAAGGGATTACAAAGAGCTTTTAGTCTACACCAATAAACACACGAAATACAGCAGGACAATTTACAAAAAGTGAAACAATCTGCCAAGCCCACAAGTGATAAAAGTTACTTGTCAAAATTCAATTGTTTTTAAAAACCATAGCAACCTCTGTCAAGGCTAATATGATTATTTTAATTTTAGTAAAACTTTGTTTATAAGTAGTTATCAACTAGGTTAAGTTATCATTAATTTAACTTTCATAAACAACTGCAAACTTGAAAATTAGGTCCTACCCTATTTTTATGATGTTAATATTTAGCCAAAGCGAAAAACAGTCAGTTGACCCGTTATGATACAGGGTCTGATCAAAAAAAATGGTTATTTTGCTTATTTTAAATGGAACACCCTGTATATTATTGCATTTTTGGATTCTCCCGAAAATTCTAAACACTTTTTATATAAGATATTACACCTTTAAACCTAATAGTTTCGGAGCTATGAACAATTGAAAATCAGTATTTTGGCTAATTTGCATTATTGTAAAACCTATCTAATGAAATAGGTACCATGAGTATACGAAAGTTGGTACTTCAGCTTGTACCATAGTAAGCACCACTATTAATTAAAGTGGCCAAGAGGCCGATTTTTACTTGTTTTTAGCTTAAAAACATATGAATTTAGGAATAACGAAGTGGCAACATATCTGCAATAACTAAACGAGTAGATATTAAATAACGACGGAACAATATTTATTATAAACAAAATATATGTTTCAAAAAAAAACTCGTGGCTGATTTTCCTCATTAAAAAAAGGCTTGTTAACAACTCTCTTCTTATAATCCGCATTCCCGGGCTCGCTGCAGAATCTAACTCCTAATTTCTTTAACGTGTTTAAACTTGGTTATCGTCTATCGAGATACCTGTGCAAATACTGTCGTTTGGTTGCCGGGCAACAAGTTAATCAAAGATTTGTCAAACTTTCGGTAGTTTACTTTTTAAAGAATATTATTTTAGTGAAGTTGTTAGTTGTTAAAGATGAACAGAAACGTCACACGTTATTCCAAAGCCGAAATGATAGATTTGTTAAATATATTGGCGAGGAATGGTTATCAGTTAAGACCGTCCAAACGAGAGTATCTGGACAGATATCCCGATAGACGACAACCAAGTTTAGGAACATTAAAAAAATTAGGAGTTAGATTCCGCGAGACCGGAAAATTTATAAGAAGAGAGTCGTTGTTAACAAGCCTTTTCTCAATTAGGAAAATCAGCTAAGAGTTCTGCTTTCCATTTATGAAAATCCAATTCAAAGTACCAATTCTCGGAGCGAAGCACTTGGTATGTCTTACACATCTGTGAAGAGAATTTTACAAAATCACAAAGTCCATCCCTATCGTATTTCATATCACCAAAAGTTACTACCTGGACATATAGAAAAAAGAGTAGATTTTTGTTCTTGGGCTATAGAGAAAACTTACCAAAACCCTGACTTTTTTAGAAATGTGTTATTCACAGATGAGTCTACGTTTAGGAGTGACCGTACTATGAACCGACATAATATAAGGTACTACAGTCAACAAAATCCTAATTGGAGAGGGGAAATTATGAAACAAGGAAGATGGTCCGTGAATGTGTGGGGTGGCATTATAAACGATTATGTTATTGGACCATATTTTTTCCAGGGTAATTTAACTGGTAACATATATTTAAACTTTTTAAGGGAGTCACTGCCGATTTTATTAGAAAATGTGAACATTCAAGTTAGAAACAATATGTGGTTTCAACATGATGAAAAATCGATATGCGAAAAACACATTTTTTTAAAAACTCGTAACATTTCCTTTTTTGACATTTTGTTGGATGAAAGCTTGAGTAAAGATTAAATAACCGTGATTGTTTTTATCCTGGCCTACTCCGTTTTTCCATAAAATACAAATAAGTGTGAATTATGGCACATTTTTAAATGGTTTTATTTGGAAAACTATACATTTTAGACATAGGTTATGTTATACAAAAGTTGTTTAGAATTGTTAAGAGAGTTCAAAAAACATAAAATATACAGGGTATTCTATTTAAAATAACGAAGTCGCTGTCATTTTCGGGGAAACCGGAAACGATATTCAATTGTTTTTATGTTACGAATGTTCACAATATTTAACCCTATCAACACAGCAAATTCCATATTTTTATCTCATCTCTAGCCGTGTTCAAATGGCGCTATGTATATATATATATATATATATATATATATATATATATATATATATATATATATATATATAGGGAGTAGTAGGGATAATTACTCTCAACCATGAAACAGTAGGTATGTCAAAGTTAACAAACCTGTATTGATTGAGCTATAAACCGAAAATATTACAACAGCGTTGTGTATAAGATCATTAAAAACTCGCACATATATACAACCAAAAACCAAAGCAAACAAAAAATGCTTTCCGATTTTAAAACTAATCGGATTAACAGGATTTTGTTCTAACTTTTGATTTCAACCCTGTTAGTATTTGCAGTAAATCCATCAGAGCCGTGAATTTAGAGGATCATTAATTGTAAATCTGACCAGTAAAATTTTTATTTAGTATAACTGCTATTACAAAAATAGTACCGACCATTTTCAACAGGTCTCGACAATTTGTGTGTCAGATTTATAATTTTATTGAGAGAGAAAAACGTACTACTTATTAAAACACAATTTTGATATTTGAGTTATTTAACATCAAAGTCAAAGCCCACTTATGTTACAAATAAATCATGGCCTCCTTAGAAAAAATTGAGATCTACCTTTACGAAGTGTGATATTTCGATAATGCTCAAATCTTTTATGTACTTGTGAAACATCACTAGACTGGAAATTTTATGCTCTATCCAAAATCGAAAAACTTAATAAGGCGGTCATAAGAAAAATTAAAGTTGAGGTACGTTGGGGGATAACAAAAAACGATGGAGACATGTACACGCCATTTTATTCGTCCGAATAATGTCTTTTTTATTCGTACTGCTGTCAAATTTACCGTTTTGGAATTATTGGTGAAAAAACGAAAATTTTTCTATTTTTTTTAATTACTAATAAAATGGTTTTTTAATGTTGACATCCATTCATCACCTGAAACTCTTTTTGGTTAATTCTCGTGTAGAGAAAGGTAAAAGAAGATACAGTTTCAGATCGGATATTAAAAAGTGCTCAACATAATTACAAAGTTGATATAAATACGTGAATAAATTAATTTTTTTACCTACCTAACGCAGTAAGTGCTTCATTATAAATATAAGTCAAAAATAAATAACATACTTTCGAAAATTTCATCAGTAAAACATACATCTAATCCCATGTGTAAAATAATTCATTCTTAAAAATATATTAACAAATTCATCACTAGAATTTTAACATTTAAATATTTTCAAAACAATCCTATAAGAACCGATGCCATGTGAAACTTGATTACCAAGAGTTAACATCAAAGATTGGTTATATCAACAATATTGTGGAAGCATTCTCTAATCTTAATAACATACTTCTAGAAAATTCTATAAACATTAATAAAATATTTACAAGTAAACCGCTTATATTAACCATATATACAGAGATATTACTGAAATAAAAATATTGTTAAGAATTTTTAAGTTCAGAAGGTTTGGCGATATTAGTTTCGTTTCTCTGGCGATCTGAAACAGTTTTAAAACTGTAATCGCTGACTATACTTCTAAAATTAAATTTTCTCTACTTTGTTGTATTTTTGTACATTTTTCTATTTGTTTATTTAATAGATGCTGGATGAATAAATCGTTATGGTGTTGATATCTAATCCCTATAAAAATAAATTATATTTCTATGTAAACGTTTTCGGAAGTTCTTCGTTTTTTAACAGTACTTGTACTTAAAACCTACGCTAAGCCGTACCGTTTATAAACGTGTATGGAAATGAACAATTATTCATTTAATAATATGCAGTGAGCCATAGAAAAATATAATTTTTCTACCAGCGTGCGCGAAGTGACTATTTTGCGTACTCATTTACTTTGCGCACACTTTTTTATTAGCAGAATTATCGTCTTTAAATAGGACTTTTAGATGTTTCAATGTTTTAACCATTAAATAATAATATATTTATCGTGTTTTTTTGTTACACTTGTAGAAAATTTAGCCAAATTTACTCCATATTAGATTACCATAATTTGATAACTAATTAAACGACCTATATCATTACTTGTCAGTGTCAAATAAGACAACAATAAGTTATCTTTGCCACCTTGCAAATTTGACAATTTCAGGCTTTTTGCTATGTCAACCAAAATGCAAACATTCAATCATTTGAAAAAAGCTTCAAAACAAGTAATTCTGCTTAAAATTGATAGTTCGGATGAAGGAATACCAAAAGAGGTACTAAAAGTCGCGGAATTAGCAAATTTGGAGCTACTGCCAAGAAAATCAAAACAGAAGTATGAAGGCAGTACGACTTGCTCGGGAAATAGTCCGAAGGAAAAGGTGTGAAAACGGTTAAAGAAGAGGTGGGTCTATCGGACTATCCGGAAATGAGAATTTGCAATTTTTGTTCAAACAGCATAAAAGTAGTATTTTACCAAAAAAAAAATTGCGGGTTTTTGCCGTTTTACTACAAAAAAGTTGGATTGGAGTTGATAAAATGAACTACTTTTCACTCAAAAATCGACGTAAATGTGCGGCATTGCCAAATTGTAGAGCACTTCATGAACACAAAGAAAACTTAAAACAAAAAAGTCGGGCACTTGCTTTACAGGAAACATAACCAATCCTTACCAGGCTAACCTAACGGGAAACAAAGAAAAAATAAAGATTAAAAATGTGAATACATTTTAATGACAAAAAAACAACAGTATAGAATTTTACAACAAATCAAACCTAACCTAACCTAAACTCTCCAAAATAACCTATTTTAAGGGTTTTGTAAACAATTAAACCCACGGAATTTGATAATTTTTTACTATAAAATAGAAAGTTTACCTTCATTTAACTGTTTTAAGAAAATAAAAGAAATGGATTGGACCACTTTTTCTATTAAAAAAACCAAAAAGAAATTCGATATTTTCACTAGCTTGCATTGTTGCCAAACTTACATTATTGTATTGTATTAAATTTTCCACGTTTGTCTCCCGACAGTAACGCATTTGGATCCCTGTGCCGATTCCAAATATTAGACTTTCGACAGTGATGCACGCTGTCGTTCGCTTTTTTATTAGAGCTTTAATGATGATGCCTACGGCGCCTAACCTGGTTTTAACCCGCTACCAATCTACCTAGTGCGGTCAACACTAATCAACAGGCGGGTGCATCATGTGATGCCCTGCGCTGTTGTTTGTTTTTTTAGGGCTTTAACGATGACGCCTACGGCGCCTAACCTGGTGCTAACCCGGTACCAATCCACCTAGTACCTTCCCGCTCCTACTGGTACCGATCCACAACCCACAAATGCATTTTGTTTTTCTTATATAATTTATATAGATCATATATAATATAAACTTGTCAACGTAGCATCCCCAGCATACTGGATTTCCGTCCAACAGACGACACTCTCGCTCTCTCTTTATTTAGCAGCTGTAATTATGTTTAAAAACGTTTAATAATGTCTAATATAATAATTACTTCTAACTTTTAGTTACAAATAATCATTTTTGTGTTATAAAGCATTATAATATAATCAGTCTTTTACGTAGTTCATAAATTAAGTTATATGTATATGTGAAAAATATGGTTTTAGCGATACGCCAAAAACAAGTTCAATGTAACCTTCCGAAACCTTAGTTTTTTTTTATATAATTTGAAAAAGTGCCTCATCCATAAATTTTTGTGTATAGGAATTATTAAAAAAAGGTAATCTTTCAAATGTATATTTTAAATTTGTTAAACTCCATGGGTAAAATTCTTTACAAGAGCCCTATTTTAATATAAAACAACAAAATATAATTACATAAAAAAATAAACAAGCTATAACAAACTATTAAAAAGGCACAAAGTTGGAAAGAATAAACATCTTGACACAAATATGAAAAAAACATAGGTAATAAACTCGGCAACGTCGAAGATAAAATCGCGCCTAGCCGCCGACTGACGTCGCCACTTGTCTACATAATAATTTTTGAAACAGCTGCCATAAATAATATGTTTTTTATATTTTTTACTTATTCTTAAGTTAATAGTGTTTTTATACTTACACGTAGTATTTTAAAAATAAAATTAAAGCGTTTCCGTATAGTAAGATATAACCGAAGAGGTACTATTAGCTTATTTTCTCGAATTAAGTAAATAATTGAGACCAAATACTTTGTGGGCTAAATACTCAATGCTTAAGAGCATTTTAAAAGTTAAAGAAAATATAGATATAAGCAAATTCTACAAATTAACTGCTTTTATCAAAAAATAAAATGTTGGCTTCAAACCAAAGACATATCGGATTTCATGAATAAGGCGCCAGATGATATATATCTTTTGTAAAAAGTTGCGACTATTTTTGGGCTTGCAGGCGCCTGCAGAAGAGAGGAATTAGCACAACTAACAACAGTTGACATTGAAGACAAGAAAATTTAATTGTGGTCAAAATTCAGGATTCAAAAAATTACTTTTGGAAAGTATCTACTATTTTATAGAAAATATACAGTCTTACGACCACCATCAACAACGCATCAACGTTTTTTTATAAACGTTAAAAGAGTGTGTTGTGGATTAACAGTTTCGAGAAGATGCCCTCAGAAATTGCGGCATTTCTAAAATTGCCCAACCCTGAACTCTACAAGGGGCATAGTTTTTGTCGCTCCTCTGGAACTTTGCTGGCCGATTTCGGAAAAGGACCTACCGATGTAAAAGCGTTTAAGCGCTGGAAGTCATCAACAGTAGCGGTGGGCTATATTAACGACTCACCTACATACAAAAAAGAGGTATGCAACAATATTTTAAGTGTCAGTGCAAAAAATCATCCACTTGAAATACCAAGTTTGTCAATTTGCGAGAAAACCATTGAAGTTCTACTTCATTTATTAAAGCCGGATAACTACATACATACATCAGCTTTCCCAAGAAACCAGTGGTACTCAGCTTTAAATTTGCAGCATGCCACAAACTGAACTTTCAATATTAATATTGTTAATAATAATAATAAGTAAAGACTAGGACTTGTACTACCAAAACTTTATTTATTAATCTTAAACAACAATACTCTTATGACGCTCTATATAGTCCCCCTGTAATGCAATAACCTTATCCCAACGGTGCTGCCATTGTTCAAAGACATGGCGGAAGCCATTCTTTGAGAGCTTCTTCAAAACCACCTCTCTCTAAAGCCTTAACAGCATCCAATTCTGTTTGAAATCGTCGTCCTTTGAGGTCTTTTTTTGCTTGAGGAAACAGATAGAAGTTGCATGGGGCTATGTCAGGACTATATGAAGGATGCGGTTCAGACCTGATATTTTTAGTGTTCAAAAACTTTGTCACTATATTCGCTACGTGAGGGCGAGCGTTATCATGATGAAGTTTTCACTTTCTAATCAGCTCAGGTCGTTTTTTGGGGATGCGATCCTTCATTAACTGGAACAAAACTTGTTTATAATAACTGGCAGTTACTTTACTACCATGTGCGTATACACCACGCCTTTGTGATAAAAAAATATTATGACCATAGTTTTAGCGGCAGATTTTTGGGCACGTGCTTTCTTTGGAGGTGGTCCTCCTTTTCCTACCCACTGCGTACTCTGTTGCCTCATCTCCGGATCATAACAATACACCCAGGTTTCATCCGCAGTAATAATGGTCTTCCATCATTCTTCAACTTCTTCTTCAACGCATTGTTTCCAGTATTCCCAAACCGCTACCGTTTTCGCTTTTTAATCTGGTGTCAGTATACGCGAAATCCAGCGAGCACAAACTCTAGACATGTTTAAATGCTTGTGTAAAAGAGTAAAAACACTTCCAATAGATATTTTAAGAATATTTGAGAGTTGTGGGATAGTCAGACGTGAATCTGTGCGAATAATTACTGCTCCGGTATTGATGGTTTTCTCAGTTAGTGCCACAATAGGAGCACCTGAACAGCCTTGCAACTCGCAACTTTCCCTGCCATTACTAAACTCTTTATGCGATCGAAAACAAGCAGATCTTGCCATAGACAATTCCCCAAAAGCCGTATTAATCATCGAAAAAGTTTCCGTTGCTGATTTTCCAAGACAAACACAAAATTTGATCGCATATCTTTGTTCTTTCAATTCATCCATCACGATTCTTAGAGGCCCGGTAACATTATCTCAACTTTAGAGAGGCGTCAAAATCAAATAAATAATTTATAACAATTGACATTTTGCAAAATGAAAGAAGCCTACTTGCATGATATTTTCTGATTTTTGGCGGTATGTAGCTCGTTGCACTGGGCCGTAAAAGATTAAGTCGTAGTCTTTGTTGAAAGGCCCTCGTAAATAAGTAGAGTTTGTAAAATTTGTAAGACTCGTAGAAAAAATATTTTCCTAACACTTGCGCAAAGTGTCTCTCTTCTTAAAGGTTATCCGTGCTTTTGCGTGCGGGAAAGTATCACTTTGCGCACTTGTTAGGAAACTATTAGATTTCCGCCTATAAATTATGCGGTACATGCCTTTTTAGTTAGAGATACTACAAATTGGGAAAAATGTTATTATAGTAATATGCGATTTAAAAATTTTAAGGTAAACATTAACACAATTAACCCACAAAAATTAATTTTTTAGGTTTGGTATGTAGAAGATGTTTCTGAACATAATTTTTTAGCTAAATACATTAACCAGTATCTTTCAGCTTATAGTTCCATTGGCAATATTGGCAAACACAGTCGAAAACTTTCAAAAAGGGAACTTTGTAATTTTTAAATAAGTTTAGTGTTATAAATTGTCACCAGATGATATTCCACGCAGCGATGGAAATCCGCGATTCTTTTTAGGTTCCTTAGAACATTTCAATGTTGACTTTAATTTCAGAAGATTACCTTAGCGGTTTTTGTGATTTATCTAAGAAGTTCGGCTGTGTTAATCATAGGATATCGCTTTATAAGTTTTAGGCATTTAGATTTCAGCATTTACTTTTGGAGTAGTTTATCTCCGAAAAGTAATTTTTAACAAAATATCTTAGAAGAACTCAAGTAACAATAGAAGTTCTCCAGGTTTAGGTTCTAGACATCTTTTTTGTTATTTACGTAAATGCATATCCTATTTTTCAAATAAGATGAAGGTTTACGATATTTGCTGATGATACAATTATTCTTTGGCAAACAGCGACTATTAATTATTTATTTATTTATTTATTCTCAACATTCCGAACCAACTGTATAAGTTCATTACAGGGAATACTAAAAATACTAATGTTATAACAAACCAACAGTTAAGAATAATATTAAATAACAAAATAAATAATATTAACACAGTCAAAATTATTTTTTCTTTAAATCACTTTTCGTTAAAAATGTTTTTTAACTTCTTTTTTAAATGTTATTAAAGTTCTTATACTGGGTAAATGTATGGGTAATTCATTATATATTAATATACCACAATGATCAATGACCCCCCAATAAATTTGTCCAAACAGAAACAAATAAATAAAATAATACATAATTTATATTTTTTCATTTTTTTTTAAATTTGCGACACACTATCTATGCCTCGAACCGCGATCTCCGGAGAGGTTTCGTTTCATTTGGAATCGATCACGGCTGGCAGACCGCTTTGACCTCGTGGTTATAAACGAAGGCGAGTTTTTCCCGAGTGTTCCCGATCAAATTCGCATAGGGGCGCATAGGTAAGATACGGCTTACGTTTGCAAAGTTTGGGTCAACAGCCCCGCCGAGGAAACATTTTAAATAAATATTTTTGTCAGTTGATGTGTTTAATGTGGGTCGTGTGATAGGTTATGGTTACCATTGCGTATTTTTATAGATTTTATTTTGAAGATTTTACATTTTGTTTGTTGATTTTGTGGTTTAAATTAATGTTTTAAAGAAAGGTAACCACAGTGTTTTAGAATATTAAGACTTTATAATACGTTTTCAATTATACTGGCAAGCTGAACTTTGAGAAACGACTGGAATTTAAGACCAGTAGTTGACCTTTGCCGAAATTTAAAATTCAGCAAACAGGTAAAGACAAAAACAAAGAAGTAAATCGTTATTTTCGTAGAAATATGTACGATTTATGTGCCTGGACATGCAGTTGCGAAGTAACAAAGGCATTTTATTGTTTCGAGTGTCTGATTTTTTCAGATGACTCTTTGTTGTTTATATGTATTGACCCTCCCTGAAAAGTTGACCACGAGCCGCCACTGATTGTATTTAATAAATCTGTTTGTCGTGTGTCATGATTATGTAAATCTATATTAGATAATTTATCTTTTGTAAGTATTGAATGAATGAAAATGCATGTTTTTAACATATAAATATGGATAGTATCTAAATAGCCAAATTTTGTATATACATTTATTGTTGGTTCTAAGAATGGAAGTTTATGTATACATTTAATAATTTTATTTCGTAAACAACATAAAGATTTCATTGTTTTTAAATTTACAGATCCCCAAACTAAAATCAAATATTGCAATTTTGAATATTTTAGTGCAAAATAAATATTTTTTATAAATTTTAATGGTATATTACAATGCATTTTATATAGAATTTAATTGGGTCAATTTGATTACTTATGTGATTTTTGCTTATAAACATAAAACCAGATTTTTCAAAATTTAAAGTTAGTTTTTGGAATTGTAGCCAATTGGATATAATTGTTAAATCTTCTACAATGTAGCATTTAATTCCTGAAAAATTATTTCCAAAATAAAAAATACTTGTATCAACCGCAAATAGTTTTATAGTCTCATTAAGTTTTAATTTTTAAATTCAATTTATATATATATTAAAAATAAAATAGGTCCTAATATTGAACCTTGAGGAACACCACATGATATATCTTTCCTTGAACTAATGTTATTTCCAATTGGGACATATTGATGTCTACTATTTAACTAATTTTGAAATCAGTAATAAATATTTCCTCGAATTCCGATATTTTATAATTTTTTTAATAAAATAGTATGATTAATTGTGTTATAAGCTTTGCATAAGTCTAAGGATAAGATACATAATTTTATGTTGGGAATACTAAATATTTTTAAGTATTTGTTTGATACATAACAATTATAAACAATAATTGCAGTTACAGTCAAGTTACAATACCCGTTAAACTCAACTCTTAACTTATTTATAGCCGATTCTGATTTTGTTAAAAACTACCTAAAAAACAGAGGCAAACAAATGCTTAATAAGTAATCTCTTATTACGAGAATCCAAGGATACCATGGTGTGTAGACTCAACGTTCGGTCTTGGGACCTATTCTTTTTTTGTTATACATTAATGATAGCACCAACTTAAAAATTAATGGAAGAATCTCTCTGTTTGCTGATGACACAAGCATAATATGGAGTGATTTTGATACAACGTCTTTACATTCTCATATTTCCAACGACTTATGGTTAAGGCTTGGTCCGATTCCAATCTACTTTGCCTCAATGTGGATAAAACGGTGGCCTTATCTTACAAGGGGACTTTACAACCACTTCAGCTACTTAACAGCAATATTAAATACGGTGAGTCGGTTAAATTCCTGTAAATGTATTGTTTATTTCCTTTTGTTAGGTCACCTGGATTCATTAACCGCTTTACGGCAATGCTACGATTTATAATTACAATTTATGTATTTGCATTGACCTATCGAAAAATATGATTTTTTTCGATCAATATTTCGTTTTTTCATTGTTTTTCTGCGACAATAAAGCATACTTTTGTTTGTTTGTTTAATTATGTGAAACCCGCCAGAGTTGGGATGTCGTCGTATCGGCGACTGTCAAAAGTAGGAGAAGTAAATGTCTACCAAAAGCTGGATCAGTTAGGATTTGGTTTTATAAGAAATTTCTCAACATGTAACCTCATCGAAAAACAAGGAACAAGAAAGCCTGTCACTATGCGCAACGTGCAAATAAACGTTAACACAATTTTTAACATATTTCTAATATTTTTTAACTTAAACTTAAACCCCAACAAAATATTAAAGTTAAAACTCAATCGTCCAGGTACGGTAGCTATTTATACCGATGGTTCTAAAACACCAAATGGTGTTGGATGTGCTTTTTATAGCCCTTCAAATAATTTTGTTGGAAGTTTTCAATTAAATACAAATTTTTCGATATTCACAGCAGAGCTATATGCTTTGAAACAAGCTTTGAATCATGTTTGCTATAATCATGAGCAACATAATACAAATGACTATATAATTTTGTCAGATTCTATGTCACCTCTAAAAGCGATCAATAATAGGTTGAAAAATCTCTATAAGAATCCTCTAGTTGCTGACATATTTTCTTACATTTAGTATTTCTGGCAACGACAAGGTTGATTCATTTGCCAAAAAGGCAATTCAGGAGGGTACTCCCATATTAGGTCAGCAATACTAAGATATCTTCCCCAAAATGAAGGGTAGAGTCAAAGAATTTTGGAAAGAACAATAGGCAAGCTACGAAGTCAATAACCCCAATCACTACACCAGAGTTAACAAATCCTTAGTAAGCAAACCAAGTATTCAAGAGAGAACCTTAAATAGACCTTGCTATATTACTTTTGCAAGAGCCATGTTTGGGCATGGCAATCTAAGGTACCTGCTTAATAAAATGAATCTTGCTGTTAGTCCTCTATGCGACAATTCAAGTTTTGATGACATAAATCACTGGCTTTTGAATTGCCAACATAACCGGGTAGCATAAGATTATATTATCCAGGAATTTGGGAGACTAAACAGTCTTCCTATTAACGCTGAGGTGATTTTATTGATTACCTTTGTAAAATTGTGTGAGCGTACGTTGTAGGGCTTTGATTATCCTATTGTATCCCAATAATAACCTAATAATCCGTGGTCTTATCACGTGTTGTGTAACTTAAAAAGTCGCTGAGATGAACCCCTTTAGCGTGAAGCGAGTGTCTCCGTCTTTACATGTTTCGTTATTTATGGATTGGATTAGCTCTATTTTGTTTGGTTTATGTATGAATGGTGAGAGTGATATTATCATTATTTGGTATTTTTCACAAGTTGTAATAAAATAGTTCTTGTTATTTCCCCTTCCTTCCATATTAACTGCCTTAATTTGTCCCAAAACGTTTACTAACATAGATTTAAAGAAATCTCAATCCTGCAATCCGAAGATTATTTTATTCCAAGCAATTTACGACGACTGCAAAGACTCGTCTCAGGTAAAAAAAGTGAAATGCTGATATATTTTCTAATGATGAACATGGACCCTTATCAAAATTCAAGCCTTTCATTTGCGGTTCGTCCTAAGGCATCTCTCATTTAAGCCCGGATTAAAATTCGTAAATGTGCAAACGCAATTCGCCCCTTGGGTGATATTAACTGTGTAAGCCGCACTATCGGGTTTACTGCCCTAAATAACGTTTGCGACATGAGAGTTTTTGCAATGTGACGGTTTTCGCCTGGCAGATGACAGAGGTAAAAACGTAATACTAACCTCCAATAAATACCATGCAGGTATGACAAAAGTACAGGCATAATTGTCGATATCGGGCCAGCAAGAATCAAATAATACCCAATTTCCTCAAAAGAAAAACGTTTGGTGTGGTGTAAAGGTGCAAAAATAACACAGGGTAACAAAATGAAAACAAAAATTTGGTGCCGGAAATCTAACATCTGATTTTAGATGTTTTTAATGTGCTGATTCCAAAATGCCACCAGATTTTTTCTACCAGCTCTAGTTTTTGAGATTCAGGTTACAGGTAAATTGATATTTTTTTCTGATAAAGGACAACAAAATAAGAGATAAATATGTACTTAATCGTCAAAATAGAAATGTCCCAGGATCTAATTAACCAAATGGATACCTGGAATTGTCCCTGACCCAATGTTCCTATACTAGGAACTACTAAATACACTGCTCTTAATTACTTTTATACCTGTAATTGCCTATAACCCTATCCTTCTATTCCTGCTTGGTTGCATTACTTTTATACCTGTAATTGCCTATAACCCTATCCTTGGTTGCACTCGATTTAGTATATTACTGAGTTTTCCTAAGTAAAGTTGTGCTATCATTTTGTGTAAATTTTGGTCGTTTTGTAGTATTAAGACACTAAACTGAAACAATGGCATCCACAAGCAGACGTACCTGTGTAAATCATCCCGATGTTTTTTGTTATGTGTGTAGTGAATACACTTTGAAAGAGAGCAGAAAAACGATTTCCGACTTTGTGAAAAGAGCTTATTTTGCCTATTTTGGCGTTCATTTAGGAGATCAAGATAAATCTTGGGCCCCACATTTCATATGTAAAACATGTGTTGAACATTTGCGACAGTGGACAACTGGAAAGAGGAAGTGCCTAAAGTTTGGTGTACCAATAGTTTGGAGAGAACCGCGAAACCATCGTGACGACTGCTATTTTTGTCTTGTTAATATTAAAGGCATAAATAGAAACAATAGACACAAATGGACATATCCTGATCTAGATTCTGCAAGAAAGCCTGTAGCGCATTCGGAAGAAATACCCGTTCCAGCATTCAGCAGTCTACCCGAACTGATGAAAGTGATACAGAAACATCAACGTCTGACGAAGTTCAAAGAATTCAATCAGAAAACGACAACTAATTTGAAGCAGATTTAGCAACTCCGCAGTGTTTCAATCAAGAAGAACTAAACGATCTTATAAGAGACCTGAATCTCTCAAAGGAATCCGCTGAATTACTTGCATCCAGATTAAAAGAAAAAAAATCTACTTTGTCCAGGTACTAATATTACATTTTATCGTAAAAGAGATAAGGATCTGCTGCCTTTTTCGGTCAGGAAAATGACTTGGTATAATGTAACAATATAACAGGGCTCTTAGAAAAAATGGGTTTGCCTGAATACACTCCAGATGATTGACGCCTTTTTATTGACAGTTCAAAACGCAGTTTAAAATGTGATCTTTTACATAACGGTAACAAATATAGCTCAATTCCTATTGGTCATTTTACTACCATGAAGGAAGAATATGAAACAATTGCATTAGTTTTGAGAAAAATTAAATACGAAGAACATCAGTGGGCAATTTGTGTTGATTTAAAAATGGTTAACTTCCTCCTTGGACAGCAGAGTGGTTATACAAAATATCCTTGTTTTTTGTGCCTTTGGGACAGCAGAGATAAAAATGAGCACTGGGTTAACAAAAATTGGGTTTCAAGAGATGTCATGATTCAAGGAAAACAAAACGTGATCAACGAACCTTTGGTTTCAAGAGAAAAAATCTTACTTCCGCCCTTGCATATCAAGCTAGTCCTAATGAAGCAAATTGTGAAGGCTTTAAATTGAGATGGAAATTGTTTTGGGTATTTGTCACGTAAATTTCCTGGCATTAGCACGGAAAAACTAAAAGCTGGTATATTTGATAGTCCTCAAATAAGGCAACTTGTTAAAGAGCCACAATTCACCACATCAATGAACGAGACTGAATCTAACGCTTGGTGTTCATTTGTTCAATTAGTATAAAATTTTCTTAGCAATCATAAAGCAGAGAATTACGTAGAATTAGTGGAAACTATGCTTTCAAATTTTAATATTCTCAGCTGTAACATGAGTATAAAAGTTCACTACCTCCACAGCCCCATAGATCGTTTTCCAGAAAACTTAGGTGATTGTAGTGAAGAACAGGGGGAAAGATTCCATCAGAATATTAAAACTATGGAAGATCGTTATCAAGGAAGATGGGATAGCTACATGATGGCGGACTATTGCTGGAGCCTTCAGCGAGACTGCCCTAGTAAACTCAATTCTAGAAAGTCGTATAAAAGAAAATTTTTATGTGATTAGTGACTAATGTAATTATGTAAATTAAATTTTTGCAATAAATACCTAAATCCATGGGTCTTCGTTTTTTTAACTGGTAATAGTAATATTATATATTATAACAGTTATAACGTAAAATATATACACAATTTTTTTTCTGATAGACAAAATCTGAGAACTTTTTTACATTCTGCATCCAAAAATTACACAGGAACAGTTAAAAAATCGCATGTACCAAAATGTATGTTGGCCTGTGTAATCAATTCCTTCTTCATGAAAGACACATTAAATGGAGAAAGATATTTGAATCTTTTAAGGATCGAAATTGTCCCTGCTATTGCCGAAATATGTTTGTACTTTGCCTGCTCTATTAAGTAGTTACACTTGATTTTTTTTTAGGTAATAGTGCACCAAATGATGAAATTTTTTTAGAAGGTGGATTGGGCGTAGGGTACAATAGAGTTGCCATCTCGGTCTCCCGATTTGATGCCCCTCGACTACTTTTTGTGAGGACACCTTAAAAATAGAGTGACTACAACTAAGCCCAATCATTTCAAGGATCTAAAGGAGCGAATAGAAATCGAATGTCGATGAATCGGGGAGGCTGGCATTCTTTTTAATATAATAAATGTTTTCCCACAGTATCTGGCATACCGTCAGGAAGTAAATGGACAACATTTTAAACATCTTACTTAGTTTCTTTAATTTATTGTTTGTCGTAACATAATAATAATACAAAAACGTCAGTTTTGAAAGGTAGGACTACTTTTTTGTTAGTTATATTTTGAATTTTCTTATTCATATTTTGGAAGGCAGGTTTGTCTTTTTTTGTGTGTTTTGGGTTTTGTTATTTATATTTATTTAAACATCAGGAGATTTTTATAATAAGTTTTTTTATATATATTTTCAAAAAAAAAAAGAAGTCCAACGTAACCCCGGTGATTATAACAATAAAATAAATTCGTACTATGTTGCCAAGTGTACTCTATTTAGAAACATGGGGGGCCGGAGGTGTTTTAAACGGGTTATATATAGAATATCAAAATATTTTTAAATAATGAAAAAAAGAACTAGTTATTTAAATTACATTAGAAAATAATCGTGTATGTTATTAGTATTTCATGAGAGTTAAGGAGTTATATGAGAATTAGATTAACGTAACTACCTCGGTTAGAGTGCAAAAACTGACATGAAAACAGCAATGAGAGATCCGTTATTTGCGAATATAATGCTGAAACATAACGAATAGTAATATGCCAAACTAGGTGTAGATTAAGGTATTGTAGTTAGTTTTTTGGCTGCGTTATTTAATTTTTTTTGAGACTGCTTTAATTAGTAAATATATAAATTATGTAATAAAGCGGTTCAGGACTTGTTTTTTTTTAAGGCAAAATGCTTTAAAACATACTGTGGCTTATAAAGTATATGTAAACTTAAGGGGTTATTAAAAGAAAATATTCACTAAATAAACTGGGTAGTTTCATACTCTTATTTAACATGTGGGTAACGTGCTTGTTGAAGCATGGCAAATAGCCATGCTTCAAGTAAAGGAGGAAAAATTATTAATTTATTTGTGGTGAGTTCTCAAGAAAAATTCAGGTCGGTAAATTCCAGTTTAGATAAAACAATCCAATCTTCACAAATTGGAATAACAGAAACAACTACTCCACTGGCTAATACCACGACCGGCATTGGATTACACTGCTGACTCCTGACTCTCGTTTGGAGAAATAATGTTAATGTATTTTTGATTCAAGTTACACTAACGCCACAATAAGGATACCATGATCCCTGTCTGGAAACATGTCCTATCCTACAATACCTCAATGATCCATTTCAGTAAAAACGACGATCGCGATTTCGCCGCTTCACTATAAAGTGCGCCAGCTAAAGTGCGGGAAAGGAAAAAAAAGCGGTAAGCAAGCGGAAAAGTAAAATTTCTACGCAAACAGAAAATTAATTGAGGATTTAGTAAATTTCGCACTGGTCCACTTGTAATTGGGATCTGCCTAGAATCTCCAGTGGCGCCTATACATTTCGAGCATTTGTTTTCATTTCTATATAAATGCGTTGCGTTGAATTTGAATTATTATTTCGAAGTAACGATGGCGAGCAAAAGAGGAAAAACAATTCGAAGCGGTGCACGTGAACTTATTGCGAGCGTTATAGAGGCCTGTACTAGAGAAGCTGAAAATAATAGTTTGACTATTCCAATTCAAAATCGAACAGAACGCGCTGCATTTTACACTGGTGTTTCGGAAAGTAGTGTAAGAAAAATACAAAGAGACCATAATGATCGCTCATGTTCTACTTCACCTTTAAAATCTCCTGGTAAAAAAAGACCCCGATTATCAAACAAAGATAAAATTGACGATGGTGATTTCCAAGTAATTCGACGAAAAATAGAGGATTTTTATATAAACTTGAAGGAGGTTCCGACCTGCAAACCCCTACTTCGTGCTGTAAAGAACAAAATAGATTTTCCGTACGGGTATAAAACCTTAAATCGGCTTTTACGATCAAATGGTTTTGTTTGGCGCAAGTGCCAAAATAAACGAAAATTGCTCATTGACAGACCAAATATTTTTCACTGGCGGGTGAAATATCTATCAACTGTAAGGCAATATAGACAAGAAGGACGCAATATTGTGTATCTAGACGAAATCTGAGTAGATAATGATATGACAGTGAACAGCTGGCAAAGTGAAAGTGTTACAGGTGTTGTTCAGGGAATCCGCTCTAGTAGTCGCTTTATTGTAGTTCATGCTGGTTCAGAAGCCGGATTTGTTCCAGGTGCTGCTTTACTTTTTCGCTCGGGACTAACAACTGGAGACTATCATGGACAGATGAATAGAGATAATTTTGAAAAGTGGTTGCTTGAGAAGCTTCTATCTAACATTTCTCCCAAATCAGTCGTGGTAATGGATAATGCGTCTTATCATTCTCACGTAGAAGATAAACTAAACACTCTATAAATGCTCATATGATATCGTGGCTTAAATCGAACAATCTTGTATGTGATCCAACATGGAGAAAATATCAATTATATGAAGTAATATCAGCCAACAAGCCTAGAGAAAAAAAAGTATAAAATTGACGTTTTTTTAGGTAATCTCGGTCATACGGTCATTCAGGCTGCCTCCATACATGTGCGACCTCAACCCTATTGAACTTGCATGGGCAGGAGTAAAAAAATATATTCGAGAGCGCAACACCGGTGAACTTTCAATTAAAGATTTAAATAAAATAACATTAGAAGCGATTGACTCAATATCGGTTGAAAATCGGAAATCGTATATTAAACATGTTCGTTCTATTGAAGATAAATACTGGGAAGTAGATGGTAAAATTGAAACGGTTATTGATGATTTAGCTATCACACTGGGATCTTCAAATAGTGACGACGAAACCTCATCATTTTCAGAGGCAGACAACGATTTAGAAGGAATCGATCCATTAGAATCACAGCCGTCAACCTCAAAAATGGCTTAGTTTTTTTTTCATATATTTTGTAAAATTGTTCATAAAGTAGCTGTCAATAAACTGCTTCATAATAATTAATTTTCTGTTCAATACCGGGTGTCAAAAAATATCTAATATTGCAATTAATATTTGAAAAACTACAGAATTCATATTTTTCCAAAATTAACACATCATTGTAGTTATAGTAGGGGAGCCAGCACTGATTCCAGTGAACAAGTTTTATCAAAATTTTAACTTATGCAGTTCGACTTTAAGCTATTCGGGTATGCCAAAAGTTACCGTTTGTCTCCGTCTGTCATATTACTTTGTACAGGGGGCCTCATTGTGAAGTACTATACAGGGCGTTTCCTAATTGCGTGCTAATGTTAAAGGGGAGGGATTCTTGGAAGAAAAAAGTTTAATATGAACCTAAAAGTCTTAACTTTGGAGATACAGGGTTTTAAAAAAAACATTTTTTTAAATCCAAATTCCGATGCTATTATAGATAAATAACTGTATGAAATTTGAGTCTTTTATGCATAAAAGGGCATTTTTTATTAACAATCAATTTTTGAAATTTCTACCAGTGGCGTGCATATGTAATTAACATGGGTAAATCCGTATGCTCCTTAATGCATAGAAGACGTGTATCAAATTTCATGCAGTTATCTACAATAGCATCAGAATTGGGATGCCGGATGAGTTGCCTGGCAAACCACCAACTTTTGCCTATCAATAAAATATATAAAAGAACAACATGCATTTTTCGAGATAGGAAAGAAAAGCTTTATTTACATATAGAAAAAAAAATAAAGAAATGAGCTATTTTTTAAAAAGCCTGCTATAATAGGCGAAACGTCAAATTATAGTGCGGCACACGAAAGAAAACAGACAAATATAGATAAAGGTTCATTAAGCATAGTTACATTTTTCAATTATCTGAAGTGCCTATAGCCAAAAAGGAGTGCCATATTACTTAAAGAACGACGGGACACCACTGGTTTAAAGAGATTTCTTGGCCGACCTTCCTAAACCGATTGACTTCGCGCAGTTTTCTTTCGTGTCCCGCACTATAATTTGACGTTTCGCCTATTATAGCAGGCTTTTTAAAAAACGGCTCATTCCTTTATTTTTTTTTCTACACTCATGGACAAAATTATCGAATATTTTTAATTTTTCATTCTTTAAAAAAAAATGATGAATCAAGTTATTTAAATGCTACCATTTGTAAGAAACTGTTTATTTTAAAATATTTTAGTGAACAATGTTAAGTTTTTACCAGAAGAAGATCGTGAAAAAAATTAATGCTAAACGTTATAAAAATTAAGGATATTTACATCTTATTTAAATAATAATTGGAAGGCAATTACAAGTTTTTTGATTAAAATTAAAGCACAGTTAGTAACGAGTATTCCCGCCTCGAGATCTAATTACTGCTTCCATTCTTCTCGGCATGCTGCTAAGGAGGTTCTGGATATATTCTTGAGGAATTGCATTCCACTCTTCTTGTGCAGCAATCCGAAGCTGGTCTATTGTATTTGGAACGGGATTTCTTCGTCGTATGCGGCGTTTAAGATAGTCCCATGCATGTTCTATTGGATTTAAGTAGGAGCTATATGGTGGCTAATCTAATCTTTGAATGTGGACCGCATCAAGGTAATTAGTCACTATATCAGCTGCATGCGGTCGAGCCTTATCGTGCATTAATATGAATTCTTCATATCCAATATGGCCGACATAAGGCAAAACATGTTCTTGAAGAATGTTTTCAATATACAAGTCACTTGTCATTCGTCCAATCACTTCCACAAGTTCGGTGCGTCCCTCCCAAGAAATACCGCCCCAGAACATTATACCGCCACCGCCAAAACTAACGGTGTCTACGAGATTGCAGGGAGCAAACCGTTCTCCAACTCTTCTGTAGACGTGGTTTCGACCATCAGGCTTCCATAATTGTATTCTGGTCTCATCCGTAAAGAGAACATTCTTCCATATTTCGTTATCCCACTGAATATGCCTTCTAGCAAATTCTAATCGTTGAACTTTGTGATTTTGGAGAAGACGTGGAACTTTGGCGGGCCGTCTTGGCTTCAAACCTGCTTCTTTTAATCTTCGCCTAACTGTTTTTGAACTTACATTAACTTGTCCTACATTAAGTAATTCATTTTTGAGATGCGACGATGTCAATGTGCGATTTCGTGTAGAATTAAGTATCAAAAATCGATCATCAATTGCTGTTGTACATCTCTTGCGCCCTTGACCAGGTCTACGTACGTAATTTCCAGTCTCTTCATACCTTTTTAAAATATTCGATACTGTAGATTGACCTCTCCTGAGACGTCGTGCGATATCCTTCTGTTTATATCCTTCGTTATATAGAGTTACAATTTGCACCGCTTCAACTTCAGTGCAGTGTCTAACTGGTGGAATACTGATGTTTTTTAGCAACAAACAGAAACACTTTTTGCTATTACTTAGTTAATTAACCTACAGTAACTTAAGTTCAAGCTTAATTCACAAAATATGTTATTATTTGTTTTTGATAAAATGCACAAAAGAAAATGACATGCGCCATTAATGTTAATTAAACGTCAAAATATGTTAAAACAAGCGAGTAATCAGCCTACTAGATCCTAATATTCAGCTCATGTACGTTTACGGCAATTATTTAAAATTTATTTTGGAAAAATAATGATTACAAAAAATATTTGATAATTTTGTCCATGAGTTTATATGTAAATAAAGCTTTTCTTTCCTATCTCGCAAAATGCATGTTGTTTTTTTTATATATTTTATTGGTAGGCAGCAAGTTGGTGGTTTGCCAGGCAACTCATGTGTCCCAGTTATAGGTACAAAAGTGTACCAACAACCAAAACCAAAATGTTTTAATTCCAAAATATCAGTTTTGTTCTGAAAATTTCAAAAAGATATGGCAAGACGGTATTTTCATTCAAAAGACTCGGAATCGGAAAGATCTCGGTAACGGATTAACTTATCGTTAGGAAATATTATATAGGGAGGTTATTAATGCTGTCGGATATAAAAATAGTATTTCCAACGTTGCCAGTATTATAGTTTTCTTAATTTTATTTTTTTTAAATGCGATTCTACGGTAGGTTTTTGCTAAAACAATTGTGTTAAAACCAAGAAATATAAAATATCAAGATTATCAAGTGGCTTATTGAAACAGGTGATCAAAAATTATTATTGTTGTCAACCATCTGTCATAACATTCTGGAAGTTACTTAAACCGATATTAAGATGAAATGGTTTTTTTTTGTTAAGTAAAGCTGAATGAATTTAATGATACCAACAATAAAAAAAGGAAATGTAAAGACTATACCAGAAACTGTACGACCTAAAACAGCCACTAGAGAAGACAATAAGTTGAATATCTTAATATAAAAGCTTAATTAATGTAATTAATTGTAATTAAATGTAACTTTATGGAATCAAAAAAACACGGTAAAAGTAAACAAGCAGTTTTTTGATCTTGATGTGATGTGATTTGCAAATTAACCGTAAAATACGCATTTTCTAGATTTCCACTGTATAATAATTAATTATTTGATTCTTAATTATGTCTACAAAATGTATTTTCAAATTACGTATTAAGCAAACTATAGAAATAAGTGTAACTTTAAGGATACGTTTTTTAAGTTTATTTAAGAATTTTAGTTAAATTTAGATTTATTTTTCTATGGCTCTTGCATAACAACTCGTGGGGTTGATAATTAGAACCTTCACTGATTGTAGGATTTGAAGTCCATTAAGTTCAGAATAATATTCTAACTCATAAGTATTGTTCATTGTTCGTATTAAGTTTTAACGTTAAGAAAATAAAACTAATTCTGTTAAGGAAAAACTTTAGACACGATAATATTGGGTTTCGTTTTTATTGTTTTTCTCACTTAAAAGTTAAAATAGGAATATATTACCCTTTATATTTGAAACAAATATAAAAACTAACAATATGATGCATTCTGATTTGTTGTTTCTGTATATTACTTGCATTTTTGTATACATAAAAAATACTATGCAGATAAGTAACAAATATACTTCAACCTCTTCATTTTCGTACAGATTAATTTTAAAGATATGACAATAAATATACATACTTTTGCCACAAGTATAAAGCGAACACTAATATAAGACATACTTGCTCTTTTTTATCTTTACGTTTTGATTCACATTAGACTAACATCATTTTTTTCATCTGAATAACCAAAAGTTACTATTACACTGAAATGTAGGATGTTAATAACCGGACGCAAAATTCAAACAGTACATTTCTCCAAATAAAATAAAATATTTAAGCTTACCTTAGGCTTGGACTTATTTCTTAAAATAGATGATGTACAAATTGCAAAGAAAGTTTTTTCTCGCGATGTCTTGAAAACATCAGATACAAATGGGAAGTTCTGTGCTATGATAGTGAAAAAAGGTATTTTTTCACTATCACAGCTACAGAAATTGTTTTATAAAGAAATTTTTTTTAGTCTGTAGAAGTATATAACCACGACCCTTCTATTTTGATGCTTTAATAAATTTCAACTTTTTGTTCAAAAGCTTTTAATGATTGTGCATTTATATTTGAATTAATAAATTCATGATTTGCTTTGCTATGAAAGAAGCCAAAAGGATACAGTTCTTCCCACAATAATGTTTTTAGGTGTCAGAAATTTAAAAAAATAGCTAGCTTTTGTATTTGGCTTCATTGCATTTCACAAAAAAAAACACTTTTATTTTATAAATTAAAATTATAGGTAGTTAAGAAATATTGAACAAAATTAGCAGTTACTTGATAGAAATCCATTTTAACTAACTAAATGAAATCACGTGTTTAGAATTTCCAATTAAATTAGTAAAAATAAAATACACAACAATTGTTTCGCTAACACTGTGGATTCATCAGATGAGAGATCTTAAATAAAATAAAAGAAGCTGTACGTATTAAATACCAGAAACCGTTTTTAAAATTGTGAATATTATACAGATAAAATGATTAAGATTTTAGCCTAATAAAAATTTAATAATGAGGAGCTATTTAGGTCCAATTGCTCATTTAATAATGTGTTGTTAGTTCTCATCAAAAGTGTGATTTTCCCGAATTAAATATTTAGAGAGTGTAAATTGAAATTATATTTTTGCTTTCTGTAACTAAATGTATGCTCACTTATTATTTTTTAAACGTTTTGCCTGCTTGTCCTCCAATACAAAATGTTTAACAGATTCTACAATTTACCTTTTAAACCCCGGTTTTAATTTAGTTTCTTGATTTTCGCTTTATTATTTTCAATATATCTACCAAGGCTCTTATTTTTTCTAAAAACGAGAGTTGCACCTTTAATTTTAACAACTTTGCAACATTTGATGTTATTTTTTCTATATAAGTGAAAGTATGATTATTTTCTTTGAACTTATTAGTAAAATAAACTAACTGTAATGCTTTTTGGTATTGTTAATTTTTAGGATTAAGATTTTCATGATAACTATTATGAACCGTTATTTGTTTTACTATATTTAACTCTTTAGTATAACTTTCATTACTTAGAGGTATGTTGACCGACGTATAAACAAAGCTATTATAGGCTGATATTTACAAAAGTGCAAGAGGATGATTAGAAGTGTTGTGTATTGTTAATTCTTGTATGAGATGGTTTATGGAAAATTTTAAAATCGCCTTTATTATTCTTAATAGTTATCGTTAAGTCTAAGAAATTGATTTCTTTGTTATTTCCTAACTCAATTGTAAATTTTATGTTATGTGTAGGTTATTTATATTATATAAAAACGATTTTAATTGTTTTTACAGTACCAGTTGTCAATATATCATCAACATATCTTTACAATTAATTAAAACTTTTACTAAGGGAATATTTATGAATTTTAATTTCTAAAGAGTTCATAAATATCTGTTAATTAATAAACCTTCCTTAATTATATAGCTCGCTAAATTCAAAATATTTATGATCCAAATAGTTCAACAAGGTTTCTAAGATACCTATCCTGTTATAAATTCGATTAACATTATTTTTTGTAAGGTGCTCGACTAAGAGTATAATATCAGATAGCGATATACTCGGGAATAAATTTTGAACATCAAAAGTTATTAGGATCAATTGGACCTCAATAAGTCCCCATTGTTAAATCTTTATTAGCCTAGAACGTAAAATCCCCAATATTTTACCTGTATAATATATGCAATTGTAAAATCGGGTTCATGTATACTCACAGTTTCTGTTACACTCTTATCTTATGTAATCTAAAGAAACTACAGAGCTGGCAAAGCAATTATCATGCTTTTTTTTTGTAAAATAAATTAGGTAGAATAAAAAAGAAATTATAATTCAAAAATTCTAAACCTACTTCTGTTTAAGGCATAATATTTATATTGCACAACAAAATTAATAAAAAAGTCGTCAGGTCTTCTCTACACTGTTTTCTAACAATTTAAATAATATTAATAAGAACTGTCTATAATGTAATTTACAAAGGGAGATATTATCAAACATTTAACACTAACATGTTATGCCTTCGTTTTACCGAATGACTATATAAGCATAAAAATAATTCGTTTTAATAACAAAAAGACAGTAGCTCACCCAAAATTTAAAAACAAAGATTACTTAAAGTTTTTTTTAGTAAAATATTACGAAAACATATTTTTTATAAAACATATTTTCATCCTATATTCTTGATATCAGATAATCTCCTAATTGTTCTTCAAGAAAATGGAATAAAAAATGCAGGTTCGTATTTAAAAAAAAATGATGGTGGTGGCTGGTAGAACGAAACGTCGGATTGAATATCTGAGAGAGCCATTTTGTAGAGAACATTAAAGTAACTAAGTGTTGCATAAACCTTTTTTCTAAAGTACAAACTTTTTGAGATATTTAATAAAATAATTTTAGGCAATTTTTGCAAAATCTGTAAACGGATTATTAACGTCCTCCATAAAGGACACTTTTTCTCAAATTTAACCGACATCGTATCTCTTGCCTTTTAGGAGATAGTAATAGTGGTATACCCTAAAATAGACACCCTGTATATATATATATATATATATATATATATATATATATATTATAACTTTAACAGATATTAACATAGAAACAAATGAGTCTTATGAAAATATAAGAAACTTATAAACTAAATCGAAGTTTTTCATGTTTCTTTTTTTCCAATATTACTTTTTTTCGATATAAACCGGTCCACAATTGATAAAGCGGCACTCTGATTTTTGCTGAAATTAGAAAATGCGTAAATCTGTTATTTTGCTTTTGATTTTGTTTTTTTTTTCCATTTACAAATTTCAGCAAAAATCGGATTACCTATTATCAATTATGGACTGGTTTATTTGGAGGTTTCCAGGCTTTATAGCCAGACTGTATTTCATGAACCGGTTAATCGCAACAATCTTATGATTTTGTTAAATAAATCTAAAAATAATTAGTAAGTATCGCACTCAGGGAATCCAGAATGGACCAATTTGTTGCAAAATATACATTTTCTTTAAACTAACGCTCCTAATTAACCATTTACCTATTTTATGGCATTTTACTTTAATCGCTAACTTGACATCAGAGTATTCCTAAAATAAGAATTCTTCGCGATTTATGTCAAAATATACACAGCAAATTGGCGGTAAATATGATAACATTTACAATCAATGGTTTAAAAATCATTGTATTCTTTATAAAAATTTATATCAAGGTTTGGCAATACTGGCAAATAATACGACAAACATTATTCCTTATACACATTACATCCTTTTTCCTTTTACCAAATCATTATTAAGGCCTAACAATTTAGAGGAGGTGATGGTTTCCTAATTTATAAGGAGAGAAAAAAGTTAGTAGATTCCCTAAACTAATTTGGTCTAAAACGTTTTGTTTCCGAGATATTTAAGGCGAATAATGTTTATAACACCTTGTATATCAAAAACAAAGCATTTGCAGACCTATGTTCATATCAAACATTCCTCTTACTTTTGTAAGTACTTAGTATATTCTCAAAATACAAGAACTAACAAAAAGAAAAGTGCGGGTCTTTTATGTTGAACTGAGAGTAAACAAAAAAACTTGTTTGCCTTACTTCAGCTGTATTCCTTAATCAATATGTACGGGGTGGCCAACTAAGAATGGACGCCGGCCATAACTCGCTAACCGTTAATCATATAACTTGGGGGAAAAAAAATTATTAGCTAAATCGACTAAGAGAAATCGCTGGAAAATATTTTGAAGTTCCGCATATGGCCGCTAGGGGGCGCAACTGTTATGGTCAATCAGAAAAAGGGCTGTTTCTTAAAAAATATTCATATAAAGGTATATTATAAATACTGCCATCGTAAAGAGTAGAAAAATTGTGATTTTTTTGTTAAGGATATTTTGCTCTATCTCGTAAAATGTAGTGATGGGGGAAGGTCAAACATGTTTTTATTTAAATGTCAATAACTCCGTTATAAGTCAACGGAATTGAACAAACTAGGTCTCGTTTAAAAGAGCCCATCTTAACTAATAATCTGATGTAAAAAAAAATCCGATTTGATTTCGCCGTGGTAACTAGAGGGCGCTGATTGACATCACAACAATTATTACGCATTATTTTGAAAATTTTAAATAGCACGCTATATCTCTTTTATCACAATTTAATAGAGGAGGAAATTCTCAATAAGTCAGTGCAAAATTTCAGCTTCCTAACTTTTTTCAAACCGGAAATATAAATAAAACAAATATTAGGGCGCTGGGTACGCAACATCTCCCTAATCTGTATGGACATAGCCTACATCACAATAATTCAGTAATAATACCACAGATAATATTCAACGCAAATCGCTAAAAATTAAACTAATGTTCTGAAATAACCACCAGGTGGCGCAGTAGACGTTAATAAGCATAGTTTTACTCGCAATTTTACTTTTCTCTATATTTTTTTGTAGTTTACTCTATTTTCAGTAAGTTAGATATTATAAGGTAATAAATAAGAAAAATCCTAATATATTCGACCGTTGCAAATCTCCGTCTTTCTTAAAATCGACAATTTATGCACAAGAATAACAATAAACTAAAAACATAGATAAATAATAATTCCTTAGCAATTTTCTGCTACATCAAGCAAAAAAAATAGTAGGCTGTGAAAACAAAATTGAAAGTAACACGTCAAAAAATAAACAATAGTTTCTTGTCAGTGCCTTTTAGTTGCTATTTATCGTTCTTGAATTTCCTAATAGTATTGCTATCATTTCGCGTTTTTGTCCGAGATTTTCGTGTTTTTTGAGTTTTTCTAGTTGCTGTTGTTCATGTTATTGTTGTAGTTCGTATTTTTCTTGTTCAAGATTTGTTATTGTTCGTGTTGCGTTGTGTTAAGAACAAAATGATTTATACAAATCAAGAACTATTCGACATGACAGGTGTTTATTTTGAATGTTTGAGAAATGCTACGGTTGCTGCAAGAGTATATGCGCAGGAATATCCGCAGAGACGCCACCCAAGTAAAAAGGTTTTTCTTCGAGTGATCCAACGTTTACGAACCACTGGAAACGTGCATATTCCCGTATACCGCAGACAACGCAGAGGACGCACCGAAGAGAATGTAATTAATGTGCTAGCGTATATCGAGTTTAATCCTCAACTAAGTACTCGAATTATTGCGCTAGACCTAGGAGTAACGCGAACCACTGTTCAAAATACACTCAAAGAGCACAGGTAAGCAACGACATTGCAAATATAAACTGGACATATTTTTTAACAAAAGTCACGTGATTCTGATGTCACATAGGTCTTTAAGCCTAGAAAACCAATAATTTCCTGGAACATCAATTAAATATCTTCATCTTGTTTTAGGTTACATCCATATCACTTAGTGCTGCATCAGGAATTGACTGCTGCAGATTTTGATCACAGACTAAACCATTGTCACTGGCTTTTGGGTGTAATGAGGGAAGATCGGCAATTTCTGAGGCGAATATTGTGGACCAATGAGGCTACCTTCCAGAGCGATGGACGTGACAATCTTCACAATACACATTATTGGTCCAGAACAAATCCACATTGGATGCGCGAAGTCCAGCACCAAGGCCGTTGGTCTGTAAATTGTTGGGCAGGGATTTTAGGCGGACGAATTATCGGACCATTTTTTTTCGATAATCCATTGAATGGTGAGAGATATCTAAGATTTTTAAGGGAGGAATTGCCGATTTTGTTGGAGGACGTACCTCTGAACGTCCGACAACGATTGGTATACCAGGACGATGGTTGTCCAGCGCACTTCGCCGTCAACGTTCGGGAATTTTTAGATGCCCACTATCCTGGCCGATGGATAGGGCGAGGCGGCACCCTTCCATGGCCAGCTAGGTCACCCGACCTAACGTGTTTAGATTTTTATTTATGGGGTCGAGTGAAAGATTTAGTTTTTGCCACCAGACCCACTACACTGGAAAATATGATTCAGCGAATAAGAGACTGTATAAATACTATTTCAGTTGGTAAACTGGAGGCTGCAGTTTTATCCACGCGAGATAGGATGCATAAGTGCATCGAAAACGATGGCCGACAATTTGAACATTTAGGGCGGCATTAATTGAATTATATTTTTATTATCGTTTCTTTCACACGTTCCATTTAAATGGCTTTCATTTCCCATTATAATGAAAATTTAATATTGCACTTATTGACTCCTACTGCGCCACCTGGTGGTTATTTCAGAACATTAGTATAATTTTTAGCGATTTGCGTTGAATATTATCTGTGGTATTATTACTGAATTATTGTGATGTAGGCTATGTCCATACAGATTAGGGAGATGTTGCGTACCCAGCGCCCTAATATTTGTTTTATTTATATTTCCGGTTTGAAAAAAGTTAGGAAGCTGAAATTTGCACTGACTTATTGAGAATTTCCTCCTCTATTAAATTGTGTTAAAAGAGATATAGCGTGCTATTTAAAATTTTCAAAATAATGCGTAATAATTGTTGTGATGTCAATCAGCGCCCTCTAGTTACCACGGCGAAATCAAATCAGATTTTTTTTTTACATCAGATTATTAGTTAAGATGGGCTCTTTTAAACAAGACCTAGTTTGTTCAATTCCGTTGACTTATAACGGAGTTATTGACATTTAAATAAAAACATGTTTGACCTTTCCCCACCACTACATTTTACGAGATAGAGCAAAATATCCTTAACAAAAAAATCACAATTTTTCTACTCTTTACGATGGCAGTATTTATAATATACCTTTACATGAATATTTTTTAAGAAACAGCCCTTTTTCTGATTGACCATAACAGTTGCGCCCCCTAGCGGCCATATGCGGAACTTCAAAATATTTTCCAGCGATTTCTCTTAGTCGATTTAGCTAATAATTTTTTTTCCCCCAAGTTATATGATTAACGGTTAGCGAGTTATGGCCGGCGTCCATTCTTAGTTGGCCACCCGGTACAAGATCTAGAAGTACTGAATTTATATAGATCAAGACAATATAATTCTATAATTAAGTTTTGTGTCACTCTGAGTAGAAGTTGTCTGTATATTTCGCTCTAGATGCCAATTATTCGTCAGCGTTGCCAAACTGTTTGATTAATATTTTCGTTGCCAAAAATAAATCAACATCTATAACTTAAAATCCCTTTATAATACCGTAGGCCTCTAACGTTGACAGCAACAGGTACATTATCCATAACGTGAATAATACAAAGGACGTGAAGTATTTGATGCCAGTCGGTCCTCCAAGTTCTCCCCCGACGACCTTCGATCTCCTTAGCAACAAGATCGAGATAGCTATAGCGGCTTCCGTGCAAAATACAGTCACCGAAAATGCTAAGCTAAAAACAGAAATAACATATTAGCATTTGAACACATATACAAGGATACAGATACAAAATGGACATCTCTCCTTGAAAAGTAACTAGTTATTCCCTATCGTTTCTCAGGAGAAAAATAGCACAGTGTTCGATGCAATATTCGTTCGAAGTGCTGTATTTTTTTGGAGGCGTTTATTTTGATGTCCTAGGTTTATCCTGAAAAGTATGTTTAATTTAATCCCTTTTTTTGGGTGATTTCTAGTATTGAAAATGTCTTAGCAATTTTGGAAGAAACATTATTTTGTCAAAAATTGTAGTAGACCATAGTTTCGACGCGAAATAATATGTACACCAAATGCTAGTAAGTGGTAACATCACAAACATATTCTAATTTTCCATCGTTTCAGCCACAAGAGTTTAACCATCTGGTAAGGGATTACCACAAATGAAATCTTTAATTATTGCACTATTTTCCGAAATTTTTTTATAATTCAATATTAAACACACTCGATTCGATTACTACTCATGCAACTGTACTTCAGCCACATCAACACATACATAAAAACATTCTACACAGATGAACTAACACACAGAAAAGGAGATAGAAAATACCTTTTTCTTTTTGTGCCAGCCATCTCTAGCTACGTATTTCTATTTAGACATATTTTTAAAGCAATGGGTTTTGGAAAAACAGGTCCAAGGACCTTTATTGAGGAGAACTTCATAGACCACAGTCATATAACATTTTTTCAGGAAAAAAACTAATAATTTTCCAGATAATTATAAAATGTATCCTCTAAAACACAAAAATGACTTAAATTAAAGGTTCTTTTCAGGACAAGGTGGGGACATTAAAATAAAGATCAGGTTAAATGGATTTTTTTTAATGTTAAGGTAGTTTTTGTTAATATAGTATCTTGTGAAGTTTAATGTTTATTTAAAGTAGTAATTAAACCATTAAGAGAGAGTCTGTATATACTTGTTGTATATGTAGGTTTTGTATACATAAAAAACACAGGAATGGCTGACATCGCCTATTTTGAAGTTGGCTACCCTTCTGCCACTATAGAATATGAAATATAAATGGTTTAATATTTATGACAGCATATCAAAATACGTCTGTTACACTTCAAAATTATCATTATTACACTATAAAATTATCACTTTTCACAATTTTTTGGGTGCTTTGTAATTCATGTTTGAGGGTGGCAGCTGGAAAATAGGGGGGGGGGGCGACTGAGAAAATTGTTTAAAAATGTAATTTTATTGTCGAAGCAAAAATTCCTCCTTTGCAAAAAGGAGTTATACATATATTTAAGATAATATGCTTTTACGGATTAATAATTTTGAAATAATGAAGTTCTTCAGTCAAACTGAAGGACATTTCTAGGAACGAAATAATAATCTTTGGAATAATTACCAACAATTCAGCAAAAAACACGGCGACACAGCTGGCTTGTAAATAAAACAACGAAGTTTAAATAGAATAATTATTATAGACAGAACATAACAATATATAGTGCATAGTTCCGTATTTATGCGAAAAAATTTAAATGGTTTAAAACAACTAATAACGGCCTTTACATGAACAACAAATTAAACAAAAACAATGCTAGATCTTGTAATAGCAAACAAACACAGTTTACCTGCAAGTGTTATAAAAGTAAGTGTAAGTAAGTGACCATGATTAGATCTACCTTGAAATAAAACTATAACATGGTTTCACAAAAAATTTTTATAATCAAAAACAAACAGATATCCTGTATATAAATAATATGCCATTAATTTTGCAAAATTGTATCAGTTGTTTGCTGATGACACAAATTTATATAAAGCGTAAAAATATTTTGGAAATTTCAAGTGTCCTAAATTAAGAACTAAATCTTTTGTCAAAATGGTTTTTAAGATTAAATTCCCATCAAGAAATATTAATATTTTTGTGGATGATGATAAGTTGTAAGTTGCAAATTCGTTTAAATATTTAAGATTACTTTTAGATTTAAAATTAAAATTTATTATTCAATCTGCAGATTTAATTTCAAAAATTGCAACAAAAATTAAATATTTCAAAAGAATTAGCCCAAATTTACAATTTTAACTAAAATAATAATTTACAATACTTACTTAACTAAAATAGTAGTTTACAATCATTTACAAAAATGAAAAACTATATTAGACATTTTTATCCGGAAAAACAATACGAACAATTTAAATGGCTAGCAGGGTGTGAAAATATAAGTAAATTATTTGGTTGGTCATGTTTACTTTTTGAAAATGAAAAAGATCTCTGGAATAAAACTGGTTTTTCCGATTTAAACAATTTCCATAAAGCATTATGTCCAAAGCGCATTTGCAGGCCGTCATAAAAGACAAAGTCTTCTGCAAAACCAGAATTGAACACGCCCTTAATAAACAGTTGGAAATTAGTCACCGCCAACACAATGAAGTCGATAAAAATAGGCAAATATTAAGAAGACTTATAGATGTTGTTTGTTTTCTTCTCGGACAGCACGAATTGGGATTTAGAGGTCATGACGAAACGAAGGTTTCTTCAAATAGAGGAAATTTTCAAGATTTACTTAGTTTAATGGTTAAATATGATGATTGCTTAAAAAATCATTTAGAGCAGCGTTTTTCGCGGAACGTCGAATCGAATACAGAATGATTTAATTTCCGCTGTTGCAACCATTATTCTAAAAATAATTAAGTAGAAGAGTGGCGAGGCGCGGTTCATTGCTATTGTTCTGGACGAAACAACTGATATCACAAATTTTAGCCAATTATCTATAGTAATACGCTACGTTAAAACAGACGGAACTATTCAAGAGCGATTTTTAGGTTTTAAGGATGTGTCCGAAAATCGTACAGCAGATGCATTATATATCGTAGTTTATAACGTTACTAAAGAAATTAATGAAGAGAAAAAATTAGTTGCTCAAAGCTATGATGGAGCTGCAGTGATGGCAGGACAATTAAGGGGTTTGCAAACTAAAGTTCAAGAAACTTTCCCAAGTGCTGTGTTTGTCCATTGTTTTGCTCATAAATTAAATTTGGTTTTATCCCAGTCCATCAATCACATTAAAGAGTGTAAAGTACTTTTCGTTACTTTTAATGGCATGGCTGTTTTTTTTTCCAAGTCAACAAAACAAACGTACACAAGCTTTGGACTCCATTGTCCACAAACGATTGCCCAAAGTAGCTCCTACTAGGTGGAACTTAATGGAAGACTTGTATTAACAGTATTTGAAAATCGTGAATCACTGATTGAACTATTTGAGAATATAATAGAAAATAATGAAACGTGGGACTCAGAAGCAATAAATAGTTCGAGGGAGTTTTTGGATTGTTTGAAACGAGATTTTAATTTTAATTATTTGTTGAACATATTTTCAGAAATATTTCCATTCTCGGACAATGTTTTTAATATATTACAAACTAAAAGAAATGATATTGCTTTTTGCCTAAAAAAAATGGATGATTTTAAGACCATGTTAAGCCAAAAAAGAGATGACTGACCTATTTTGGGGAGAAAACGATGACGTTACATGTAGAGCCACAGGCCAAGCGTCTTCGAACAGACAAGGTGGGAGATGTTCAAACATCATACAGACGCCTCTTTTATGAAATAATCGATCAAATTCAGCAAAAAATAAACTATAGATTTAACGGTTTAAATAATTTTAAATTCCTCGAGCTCTGCAATTTTGATGCATTTGAAGGAAAAACTTTTCCAGAAGATGCGTTTAAATCTCTTCTTCTTCATTATGGCCAGTTCTTCGACCGAGTGTTACTACGATCTGAATTAAAAGTGATTTACGAAATTGATGATATTAGCGCAAAAATAACGCTAAGGAAATAATGCAATTTTTAAAAGATAAGGAGCTGGAAGATGCCTACACCGAAGTGTCGAAATTGTGTGAATTAGTATTGACAACACCTGCCACAAGTTTATCAGTAGACCGCAATTTTTCAACACTTAAACGTACAAAAAATTTCGTGAGAAATTCAACGGGGCAGGAGAGACTTTCGCATACATCGCTGTTGTCCATTGAAAATAAACTTCTCCAAAATATGTCGGAGCATCGACGTTTTTATGATGACGTCATTGACGAATTTGCAAAAAATGATCGAAGAATCGAACTACATTACAAATAGATAAGTTTTTAAAAATTGCTTCCCTTTCTTAAAATTTCGCCGCATGCCCCTGCTCTAGAATGTTGTAAATGTAGATTAGCACGAGAAAAGATCTTGGATCTATTTTAACAAAGCTGGTATCAAAATTAATATTTTTATTTGAAACACAGTATTAACAAGACTGTTATGAATTGATCTGGGTACTCCGCACCCATATCAAGATTGCTTTGGGTTTTTGGGCACCCAGAGCCCCCATGGAGTCGGCGCCTATGATTATCAGCATAGTCAACGTACGAAATAGTAGCACTGAGCGTATATTTAAAGTTATAATAATCACGCCAAAAACATTTCAGCTAGAAAAATCTTTGTATTCCTATGCATTTTATGTTTCCCCATATTTTATCCAGAAATAAGTAAGTGTAAGAAATCTTATAACTTTAGGCCCGTGTTAGGTGAAAACCTTGTGAGACCATTTTAACAATTTTTATCGCGTCGGCCATAATCAAACACCTGTCCGAGAACTGTTATGACCCCACTGACCCAGAAACTGATAAATATATGTCCAGATTTTCTCGGGCGTGTTAAAAAGATAACTTATAATACCAGTTTTTGGACAAAATGGATTGAGGGAGAATGCCCAAGGCAGCACTAATAAATTTATTTAACCTTTTTTTTCCTCTAGAAGCATTTTTCATCAGGACGGAAAAAGGGAAGTTAGTTTTTTGTCTTTGTCCTTTTTCAGCAATTCATAGTTTCGTCATTATTGTTGTTAAATTTTAAATATCTATATAGTTTAAGCTCTAACTGTAGACAGAAGACTACCGAATTATAAAACCTTTGTGTCTGTATCAACATGTACGAGAAACAAGAATCCCAACTAAATTAAAATTTTACTACAAATCGTATTGTCGTAAACGGGAAAGCCTTGATTCAAACCAAGTAGGTAGATTTATATTTGTTTGCTACATATAAATCTTACATCGATAGAGCTATATACTCGCTTGGCTATATTATAGATGGTAGGCTTCACATTTGTTGTGGGTTGTTTGCGACTCTAGTCCCTGTAAAATACTTTTAGACTAATTACACTGGCCGACAAAAAAATGTTTTTGTTGTAACACAAATCAAAATAGCATAACCTAATAGAATGGACCTATCCAAATACGAAAATGACAAATAGAAAGTTGTAGCACGTAGGGTTTTCTAAAACAATTTCAGAAAATTCTTAACTCTGTTTATTGACTATGTTTACAGTTTCCGTCTATTAAACATACCATACATCTAAGAGAAAAGCAAACGAGAAAAATATTAACTTAAAACACTAATTAAACTTTATTTTTTCCGTTTATCTTCTCTCTTCAAAAACCAACAGCAGTCACCCATCATGGCTAGATCCCATCACCATTGGTACCGGATTTGCATTGTTCTGATATCTTGGTGAAACCTTTCACCCTTTTCACCACCTTTCACTAACAGCTCCCAAATTTTTAGGAAAAAATGACAGATGGGAATGGAGGAAGTGAATTTTTAATGACATTCTGACACCAAGCGCTTTATAGGCATCTAAGAGTTCATTAACTAATTGTTCATAATTTTCATCCATATTGCTGCCTAAAAATCCTCTTAATACATTAACAAATAAATTCCATGCTCTGAGTTCCTGCATGGTAAGCTTTTCCGTAAAATTGACATCGTCCAGCAATTTTCTGATTTATGGCCCAATAAAAATGCCTTCTTTTAATTTGGCATCACTTAGCTGAGGAAAGACTTGTCTTAGGTATTTAAATCCATCACCATCTTTATTCAAAGCCTTCACAAAGTTTTTCACCAGCCCAAGTTTAATGTGAAGAGGAGGCAAAAGGACATTTTTGGGATCAACAAGAGGTATAAATTTAACATTTTGAGATCCCGGTTGAATTTCGCTTCTTTCTGGCCAAATTTTTGTTACATAATGCTGATTTATTGCACCACTGTCCCATAAACAAAGAAAACAGCAATATTTTGTAAATTCCCCTGAAGTCCCACTAAAATCGCTATAACTTTTAAGTCCCCACATATCTGCCATTTATACCTATTGTAGTTTATTTTATCCAAAATCGTGCACATATTTTCATAATTTTCTTTCATTGCAACTGAATTGGCAACTGGTATAGAGGGTTTTAAATTTCCATTATGCAATAATACAGCTTTTAAGCTATATTTAGATGAGTCTATGAATAAGCGCAACTCACGGGGAGACCGTTCAATATCAAGTTCCTGCATTAAACTGTCTATATCAGTACACGCGCATAACGAATTTTCGGTACTGTAGAATTCAGAAAACATAGCATTTCTTTTTCTGAAATTCGTAATTCTTGTTTCTTTGGCCAATAGGTTCCATTCCTTAAGACGGAAACCCAGAAGTTCTGACTGTTGTTTGGATAACCCCAAATCACGTACTAAATCATTTAATTCACTTTGAACAATCAAATGTGGCTCGCCGGAAATGGGACCTGTGATAAAAGTATGATCGGTGCACTGTTCTTCTGAGCTGCCTGATGATGCGTTATCTCTATTATCTCCCAATTCAATAACTTGCCAATTTAAAGGCGCAATCGGCACTGGCAAATTTGCATTATGAGGAACAAGTCGTATGGCAGATTGCAAATTTGGATATTCTATATTGTGCTTTCCCTTTTTGAAATAACCTTCAGTCTTTGTCAGGCAAAAATAACAATCGTCAGAATGTGTGATTTCACCAGAAATTCTCCACAAATATAACAAAATTTGTCAGGAGAAATTTTTCAAGAAAAATCTTGTCGGCCAGTGTTATTTACCTTTCGCATTTAGGTAAATTTTATTAAACCTATATTACT
The DNA here is from genome assembly GCA_030620095.1 of Kuschelorhynchus macadamiae. Lineage (NCBI taxonomy): Eukaryota > Metazoa > Arthropoda > Insecta > Coleoptera > Curculionidae > Kuschelorhynchus > Kuschelorhynchus macadamiae. The sequence goes on from JAUTXW010000584.1 coordinate 2,040,167, forward strand.
TTACCATAACATCACGACATGGTTAATTTATCAATTATTAAGATGGTCTAGTCATGTTTAGATTTTAAGGACCAGAGTTAGCCTCACTTATTGTGGTGGCTGCTGGTAATGATTTGAGAGTTTAGAACCAGAGGTAGCTTATTTATATTAGAAAATATGCAAAATGTTTGCACTTTTGATTTGAAGTTCAAGTGTAATTAGTTTATGTCTTGATTAACGGTCCTAGCCTATTTTGTAATGAACCACGCTTATGCCATAACATTGCAGAATATGAAATATAATTGATTTAATATTCACGACAGCATGCCAAAATACGCCTGTTACCCTTGAAAATTATCATCACAAACAATATACAAACTGGTAGTACACAATGTATAATCAAAGTTATCATTAACATGTCATATGAATTTCTTGCCTATTTCGAAGATACGCTAATCGAACTTTACACTCAATGTGATAAGATTATGTGCTTCGGAGACTTTAATATTAATATGCTTGATCATGATAGTCCCCATGTAATACAATTTGAAAATATTTTAAGCACTTCCAAACTGAGTCAGCTAATTTCTGAGCCAACTAGAATTTCGCGTACCAGCTCCAGCTTGACTGATTTAATGTTACAATTCGGAAGATGTGCAGGATGTGGGTGTCAGGGACGCGGGTCTCTCAGACCATCTGCTAGTATACATCATTCTAGACTTTCGTTCACCAGTGCTAAATAATAATATCTTTAAGTACAGGGCTTTGCGACAAATTAATATGACTTATTTTCAGGCCGACTTGGAGGCCGCCCCTTAGAATAACATTTATAGCATAGATAATATCGATGAAAAAATTTCGTTTCTCACTGATACTATTCTGGAGCTGTTTGATAGACATGCCCCATTGAGAACTGCTAACCGTTCAAATAAACCCTACTGTGCCCGGATGACTGACAACATTAGACTTTTAAAAAACCTTAGAAATCAGGCTTTAAATCGATTCAGACGTACCAGACTTACCGAGCATTGGAACCATTATAAGTAGCTCCGAAATTTAGCGACTAATTCTATAAGAACTGAAAAAAAAGTTTAAACAATAAATTTCACAATTGCAGTATCAAAGATAAATGGGCAGAATTAAAAAAATTAAATATTCTAAACAAATCTCACAAGAATATTCCCCAACAACTTCAAAACATAAGAACATATTTTTTACAGAATTAACAAAAAATCGTACTGGCCCCAAACAAGATTTAATCGATTTTTATAATAATAATCTCCTTTCAAACATTTCATTTAGTTTTAATACCATTTCAGAAGAACTGTTAGCTAACATTATTCTCAGTATTAAGTCTAAGTCGTTCGGTGCAGATAACCTAAATATTACTCTAATTTCCTTGTGCTGTCTTATTATTATTCCATACATAACGCACATTGTCAACTGTTGTATTTTACAACAATATTTTCCAAAAAATTGGAAGTTAGCACATGTCTTCCCACTAGGTAAAGACAAAAACCCTACCGACTTTAGTCAACTAAGGTCGATTTTCTTGTTAATGTCATCCCTTATTAACAATCTGGGTTCAGAACCGGGTACAGTTACGCCACTGCCTTATCCGATATTGTAGATGATGTTGTCAGAGCACAAGATTTTAACCAGGCAACTGTTCTCATCCTATTAGATTACACAAAAGCTTTCGACTTGATTCATCATAATATATTGCTTTCTATTCTAAAATATATTGGCTTTGGCCAGTCGGCGGTGGCAACGTTGGCGTCTTTCCTCTCGGACAGAAGCCAGAGGGTAATTCTGAATGGCAAACAATCCGATTTACTCAATATCACAGCGGGTGTTCCCCAAGGCAGCGTTCTCGGTCCTCTTCTATACAGTATTTACACATTTAATTTCATGAAATCACTTCATCACTGCAAGTGCCACCTCTATGATGATGAGTACTTAAATTTACCTATCTTTTAACCCCAATCTTACTTACTTGACTTACACTATCTTTTCAGTAAATCCAATGAACATCTTCTTAAGATTAACCCGAGTAAATCCACAGCATTATTATTTTGTAACGAGACTAAACGCTTATGTCTTGAATCCACCATTAAAATCGAAGTCGGCACCAACCCTGTTGCTTTTAAAAACTCGTCTAAAAGTCTCGGGCTTGTCATAGACAATAAATTAAAATTTAATGATCACGTAACTTCATGCCTTCAAAAAGCATTCTCAGTATTAAAACCTTTGTACTCTCATCGACATGTACTTAATCAAAAAACCAAGGCCTTGTTGTCCGACACTCTCATTTTGTCACAATTTAATTTCGCAGACAACGTTTATGGTCCTTTCCTTGATTTACAGGCTAAAAATAATAATAATAGTAATAATAATAATAATAAAATGTCTTTTATTTCATAAACCTACCAGTTAATAAAATTAAAGAATAAGGGGCCGGTATCCAACAATGTTGCTCTTATACAACCCCCTTAACTAAAATTAATATTTATAATTGTTATTCTATAGCTAACCATATGCGCAAAACAGAACAATTCAGAAACTTTTTAAATCATTTACACATACACATATCATTTACAATAAAATAACATACGACTATTTCCAATGTTACTCTCTCTGTCGTCTTACAAACTCACCCATTCTTGTCCGAAACATATTAGGGTTTTGGGACTCTCTGACGTTAGCGGGGAGTTTATTAAGTAGTAACGGCATTATAACTAAAGGAATGTTGAAATTGAGCCAAATTATGCTTGAGGACGCTAAATAAGTCGTTAAAGCGCGTATCACGGCGGATAGTCGTGTAAGCGTTTGGTACAAATATGTGGGCTCCTTATAAAAAAGTAGTTTAAACACAATGCTTAGAAACTGTCAGGTAACGATCCTCAAGGTTTAACCATCCAGACTGAGAGAAGCTTTCAGAAATGTGGTCATATTTACGTAACCCATAACTAAAACGAATACAGGCATTTTGCAATCTCTGCAGGCTTAATTTGTCCCTTGCACCAAGGCAGGCCAGTAGACAGCATTGCAATATGAAAGATGTGACAAAATTAAAGAATCAGTCAATTTAAGCTTAATACGGGTATCTAAAATATCTTTATTTATATAAAGAATCATTAATTTACTGTAAGTTTTTTGCAGAAGATAGGAAACGTGACTCTCAAACCTTAAATTATTATTTATAAAAACTCCTAAATTTTTACAACTATCTGTAGGGTTTAATTTTGTACCATTTAACAGTATATTAAAATTCTGATAAGATATAATTTGGTTTTTATTTTTACCGAAAACTATTAACTGTGTTTTATTTTCATTTAGAACAAGGTGGTGATTTTTGGAGTATGTACTAAGTAAGTGCAGATTAATATTGTCAATGGCTGTATCTAAATCAGTTAACCTAAAAGATATGTAAAGTTGAGTATCATCAGCATATTGATGTGAATAACAATTTTGAAGTATTTTATTTAAATCAGACGTGAATATAGAGAACATAATTGGTCCCAGTATGGTTCCCTGTGGAACACCTCTGGAGACGTGTTCAAATTCCGAGACAATATGATTATATGCCACTCGTTGCCGCCTGTTGTCAAAATAACTTCAAAATATTTTAATTTGAAAAACATTAGAGCCTCCTCTCCAATACCAAAATATTTTAATTTTACATTCATTAGGGCATAATTCAATGTATCGAAGGCCTTACTAAAGTCTAATAGAACTAAAAAGGTATTTTCGCCTTTGTCACATGACCTGAAAATATCGTCTGTTACGTTAAGAAGAGCTGTTGAGGTACTGTGTCTAGCTCTGAATCCTGATTGTGTAGGGGGAAGAATATTATTAGCGTTTAGGAATTTATTGAGTTGTTCGTACACAATTTTTTCTAGAATTTTTGACATAGTAGGTAAGATGCTCATGGGACGAAAATCGCCGAGACTTGAAGGTTTTGAATGTTTTGGTAATGGGATGACAGTGGCCTCCTTCCACAGTTTCGGAAATTTCGAAGTTAATAGGCATTTATTAAGAATATAAGTAATATGATTAGTAAGAAAAGGGACTAAGTATAAAATCATTTTTATATTTATTCCATCGAAACCAGTGGCATTTGATTTTAGTTTAAGAATTATTTTTTCGACATATTCGGGCTGAACAGTGTTAAATATAAAACGGTTACCGTTATCTAAAAATAAATTATTGCCATAATTTTCATTAACAAATGTTGATTATTTATGTTGGAGAGTAGAGCATTATAAATAAAATAGTTGCTTAAGTCCGGTGCTTGAAATTCATTAAGAATAGATTGTTCTACAGGGTCCTCACCCCTGATATTTAAATATTTAAGTGTTCGAAAAGTATGCTGCAAAAATGCCTTTTTTTCCGATTTAACAGCCATGTTTACCATATTTCTTAAGCTTTTATATTCATTCCAAGAATTTTCCGTTTTCAATTTTTTATATTTTGTTAAAGCCTTTCTTTTTAACTTAATCATGATCTTTAAATTTTCAGTGAGCCAGGGTGCTGGTGGTTTAGTAATCTTAGCTGTTTTAAAGGGGGCACGTTTATTAAATACATTTAATACGTTAAAATTTAAAAAATCAAGCACCTCAACAACGTCATCCAACGAAGACAGATGATCCCAATATATCAAACTTAAATTGCCAAGAAATTGATTATAATTAAAGGAGGAAAAATCTCTATATGTTTTGAAAAAAGGATTTGGTTTGGGTTTGCGTAATTTTATCTTACAATGGACCATATCATGATCCGAGATGGCCTCCATTTTAAATGTCCCTGTTCCACACACAATATCCGGGTTTGAAGAAATTATTAAATTAATAAGAGTACTTGTATTATTGGTTATACGTGTTGGCTGATTAACGCATTGTATAAAACAGTATTTATTTAAAAAATTAGAGAACAATAAGTAGCTTCGATCATGTTTTTCTAAAAAGTCGACATTAAAGTCACCGTTCAAAGGAGGTTCTAAAGGTACAAAATTCATGCATACGTTTTATTTATGGCATTAGACGAAGGCAGAGGCTTTCACATAAACTGCCCGAATTGGGCTGGCTTAACATGCAACATCATCGTATCTTGCACTCTGTCTGCTTTTTTTACAAAATTTTAAAATTTCACCGTCCTCCATATCTCCTCGATAAACTTCAATACCGTACGGATGTGCATAATTTAAATTTACGCCGACAGTATCTGCTATCGGTACCCTTACACAACAAAGAACAGTTTTAAAAAAGTTATCTTTATCAAATTGCTAACTTAATCAACAAATATAAAATAACCAGTACGTCACTGTCAGTTGCATCCTTTAAAAAATCAATGAAAAATAAATTGCTCGGCCAAATACTACAATAACAGCGGACCTTGTTAAAAAAAAACTAGTATTTATTTTCTCGTCCGTCCCCTTTCTACTTTGCATATGTCTAAAATAACTCTCTCACTTTCTGTCTCGTGCCTCAGTAGCATAGCGCTATTAACTTGGACGCGTACTTTCTTATCTATATATTTTTTTTGTATAATCACCCTGCACTACTCTTTTTTTTAGAAAAACTTCAAACTAACTTTCTTTATGAATGTTAATAATAATTTTTTTTATAATTATTTAATAGGCTTCAACAGCCCCTTTCCTTGTGAAGGAAGCTGATAAGTGGCTTTTTATTCCTATTGTAGATGTCTATGTTTATTTTTTTTTAATTTGTAATTTTCTTTTGGAATAATAAACGTGTTTATTATTATTATATGAATTTTACCTAGACACATTTTTCTATTTCTAAACATTTCACGTTCCTCCATATTTTATCCAGCCTTTGAAATATGGGGAAGTCATATAAGAATAAGAAATCTTATAACTTCAGGCTGTAGCCAAACGCATGACGGGCGAAAACCTATAAGCCTTGTGAGCATACAAAGTTTGTATTCAGTTTTTTCTTTCCTGACCATTATCAAATTTTTCACGTCGCTTTGACCATAATCAAAGAATTGCCCAAAAACTGTTATGACCCCTCTGACCTAGGTATATATCAAGATTTTTTCAGATCTGTTAAAATAAAAACTTACACTATCAGTTTTTCGACGAAAAGAATGCCCAAAAGCAACACTAATAAATTTATTTTATCGTTTTCTTTTCCTTTTAAGGGAGACAGATGTAAGATGACTTTTTCTTTGGATGTCACTTAGAAGTATAATATACTTCATCAGAAAGAAAAAGGGAAAGGTATTGTTACTTTTGTTCTAGTTCTTGAAAAAAGAACATAAGCCTATGGGGCAGTCAAGTAACACTTTTGATATACGCTTAAATACTACTAAACTAAAAATATACCATTTGTTTTAAAAAAATATGAATAGTAAAAAAATTATTTTACTCCGTCATCACGAAGGTTGGAAAAAAATCAATATGTGTGTCTCGAAACAATGCTCGAACGGGTAGTTTTAAAAGTTAACTTAAATAGATTTGCAGACATTTAAACTTTCAGGAATAAATTGACTAGTGTCATATCTCTATCTTCAATAGTTTAAACTTGAGAATGTCGCACAATTATGTAATGAAAAGCTCATTTTCAGCGAATTCATAGTTTGGTCAGTATTGCTGTTAAATTCAAAGTACCTAGGTAAGCTAAACTTCATTTAAAAAATCGAAATAAATTTCAGTTAGATGCTATAATGATTATACCAGAGGCGTGCGGTGAAATTTTAAAAAAGGGAAGCAATTTTTAGAAACTTACCTATTTGTAATGTAATTCAATTCCTCGATCACTTTTTGCAAATTCGTCAATGACGTCATCATAAAAACGTCGATGCTCCGACATATTTTGGAGAAGTTTATTTTCAATAGACAACAGCGATGTATGCGAAATTCTCTCCTGCCCCGTTGAATTCCTTACGATTTTTTATACGTTTAAGTGTTGAAAATTTGCGTCTACTGATGAACTTGTGGCAGGTATTGTCAATACTAATTCAAACAATTTCAACACTTCGGTGTAGGCATCTTCCAGCTCCTTGTCTTTTAAAAATTGCATTAGTTCCTTGGCGTTATTTTTTGCGCTAATGTCATCAGTTTCGTAAATCACTTTTAGTTCAGATCGCAGTAACACTCGGTCGAAGAACTGGCCATAATGAAAAAGGAGAGATTTAAACGAATCGTCTGGAAAAGTTTTTCCTTTAAATGCATCAAAATTGCAGAGCTCGAGGAATTTAAAATCATTTAAACCGTTAAATCTATCTAAATTTAATTTATGAGCAGAACAATGGACAAACACAGCACTTGGAAAAGTTTCTCGAACTTTAGCTTGCAGACCCCCTAATTGTCCTGCCATCACTGTAGCTCCATCATAGCTTTGAGCAACTAATTTTTTCTCTCCGTTAATTTCTTTAGTAACGTTATAAACCACGGTATATAATGCATCTGCTGTACGATTTTCGGACACATTCTTAAAACCTAAAAATCGCTCTTGAATACTTCCGTCTGTTTTAACGTAGCGTATTACTATAGATAATTGGCTAAAATTACTGATATCAGTTGTTTCGTCCAGAACAATGGCAATGAACCGCGCCTCGCCAATCTCCTGCTTAATTCTTTTTAGAATAATGGTTGCAACAGCAGAAATTAAATCATTCTGGATTCGATTTGACGTTCCGCGAAAAAGGCTAGACTGCTCTAAATGATTTTTTAAGCAATCATCATATTTAGCCATTAAACTAAGTAAATCTTGAAAATTTCCTCTATTTGAAGAAACCCTTGTTTCGTGATAACCTCTAAATCTCAATTCGTGCTGTCCGAGAAAACAAACAACATCGATAAGTCTTCTTAATATTTGCCTATTTTTGTCCGCTAGTTCATTGTGTTGGCGGTGACTAATTTCCAACTGTTTATTAAGGGCGTGTTCAATTCTGGTTTTGCCGAAGACTTTTTCTTTTATGACGGCCTGCAAATGCGCTTTGGACATAATGTGTTTTTTTACAGCTTTATGGAAATTGTTTAAATCGGAAAAACGAGTTTTATTCCAGAGACCTTTTTTATTTGCAAAAAGTAAACATGGCCAACAAAATAATTTACTTATATTTTCACACCCTGTTAGCCATTTAAATTGTTCGTACTGTTTTTCCGGATAAAAATGTCTAATACAGTTTTTCATTTTTATAGTTAAATTTTTCATAGGCGGTTTTGCCCTTCCTTTGGAAATTATTTGAAGCTTATCAGCAAAGTTTAATGTTGAAAATCCCTTTATTATTAAGACACACACCACACATTCATATACACGCTTCTTACTAAATTCTCCAACATTTTCAACGTTATTACCGACAGCCGAAGTTGACGGTATTTGCATATCCACGTCCGTATTATTGTCTTCCATATCGCACCATGCACGACGCGACGCGACGTACGTATCACACAACACACGGATAGCCGTTCAAACAAAGAACCTACTCCAACGTTAGCTTCTGGCCCCACTTAAAGCACGCGACAGAAATGCAAAAATTGCAAACAGCCGGTGGAAAGTTCAATAACCTCTGGCTCGGTTCACAGGAAATCAAGCATACAGGACTTGGCTACAGAGAAGCTAGCGGCCCGTATATGTTCTATTCCATTTTCTATTGTCGCTCGGTCGGAGTCAAGGCCGCATTTATTATGGGCTTGATAATTAAGATTTTAGTATAAACTAAATTAATGGTTTTCTATTTCAAAATTTACATTTTAGAAGATGTTTTGTAATTTTTTTTGGGGAAGCACTGCTTCCCTTGCTTCCATGGACTGCACGCCCCTGGATTATACTATATATTAATTAAACAATTTTATGTTTTTAATATATTAATGTTAATGTAAATATTTATTTATACAAATGTAAATCTCGGACCTGAAAATTTTCTACTATATTGATATTCGTTTATTAGAAAATGTATACATCATTTAAATATGCTTATTTAGCTACTACAGTTCAGTAAGGTAGCCCCAAAATGTGCGAAAAGAGTATTGAAGAAATACAGGTTCTTATTAAAAAAATCGGCCTGATTCTGAAAAATCGAAACGTCGAATTTGAAAACGGACTACACCATAGGATTAAACGTTAAAAAGTGCCCTGTTTCTTGATGCCTTTAAAAATAACGTTACGGAAAATTAAAAACGGGAATCGAAAATTTCGGATTTTTTTCGGATATCGAATAGTATTTGTCCCAATTTAAACTTTGCTGCATTTACTGTTTCCGAGATCTCAATAGTGAGAAGGGAATTTTTTTTCTACCTGGTTTAAAAAATTATGTAAATTAGAAAAGAAAAATTAAACTGACAATTTATTTGATTTTTTAAATTAATTTTAAAATTTTAAAAAATATTTTTTTTTAATTTAACAATAATGGCCAATATCCGAATTTGCTGAAAATGAGCTTTTCATGCGTAACTTCTCAAGTCTAAACTAGACAGGCGCTACTAGTCAGTTTTTTTGTAGAAAATTTAAATACCAACCGCTTGGGCAGTGTTTCGAGTCATCACTTTTCTATTGTTATGATTTTTTTGCAACGTTCTTAATGACTGAGTTCAATATTTTTTTAATATTCATATTCTATGCATTTTTCTGGGACAAATGGCACATTTTTCAGTCTCTAGGACTTAAAAGTATTTCCTTGACCGGCTTATAAGCTTTTTTTTTTCAAGCGCAAGAACAAAAACAATACATTATTTTATTTGTCCTGACGAAGTATATTATGGTCCTAAGAGACAACCGAAAAAAAATTATTCCACATCTGTCTCCCTTAACAAGGAAAAAATGGCAAAATAAATTTATTACTGCTGTTTTGGGCATTTTCCTTCGATCCTTTTCGTCGAAAAAGTGGTATTTTAAGTTTTCTTTTTAACACGCCCGAAAAAAAATAGATATATCCCTATGAGATACTGGGTCAGTGCAGTCATAACATAACAGTTTTTATTTGTTTAATTATGGCCGACGCGACGGCTAACAAATGATAAAACATTTGTGTCTGTATTAACATGTACGACAAACAGAAAATCCAATTGAATTAACTTTTTACTACAAATCGTATAAATGGCTTAAAAACTTATTAAGTGAATTTAACAGTTAAAATTTTTTTAGGGAGGTTCTAATAGACCCCAGTTAGGAGGCAATTACTTACTTGATATTGCCTAATTTGTATGAGCCAAGTCACCTTCTTGCCACTAAAGAATATGTAATTAAGTCAGTGGTGGCGATTCAGGTGAAGTAGGTTAAGTGCTACTTCACCAGGAAAAAAAAAACAAGCAAACATCTAACTATTTTTATTATATATATCTCTTAAAATTTAAGTTTATTCATTTATTCACCTAATTGGCAAAAAATAAACTGTACATCTCGAATAAATATTTTACTTGACCGTTGGCGTTATTGTAACAACTATAACAGCGGCGCAAACTGCTTCGACATTGCTGGAGGTGCTATGTTTAGTTTACGATTTTCCTACTACATTGCCATGACAACGCGTACGTGATGACGTCAACCGCATGGAAGATTAATGTTAACCAGGGCCATACAACGTTCTTGGTGAATTGCTAACGCAGTACACTACACCCACGTGTCGTTCAGTTTGGGGTGGTTGTTTACTTTCATTTTCGCGGATTTCGCTGCAACCGGTTAGTTCCTTTGTAGTTTACTTGATTATTTTGTGTTATATTTATTTATGGTGTTGTTAAAACTTTATTTGGTGTCGGGTTTATTAATTTACATTATTCATGAATCCGATCATGGATGTGGTTTGTATTTGTTGGAAACTCCATTTAATCGATGTAAGGAACAAGATCAGAGTTTTAATCGTCATCCTGGTTTTCGGAGTACAAATGGTTATGTAGTATCTAGTCAAATAATACAAAAATTGTTTTGCTGACCTTGTTTACTAGTTTCCAATAAATATTCAGTGTGTAATAAGGAAGGATTTACAGGTATGTTAAATATATGAAGGTCTTTACATAAACATGAAGACTCGGCGCAGCATTTAAAATGCGATTTAATGCTAAAAACATTTGTAAAAAATCAAAGCACTATAGCTGACACTTTAAAAGAAAATACTAAACTATACAAAATACATTTTAACGAAAACGTCCGATTAAATAGACTATTGTGCTTGGTAATTGACAAAGTTTTGTACCTTGCAAAACAAGAGTTAGTCTTTCGTGGCCGGGATGAGAGCAGCGCGTCAATAAATAGGGGGAATTTTGAAAAGCTTTTAGGGTTATTAATATCGAGAAGTTCCCAAGAACTAAAAGATCATCACAAAAAAAATAAAAATGTTTTTACTGGTGATGGTCATGTAAAAAATGAAATAATTAACACACAGTTTTTTTCTGTGCAAGTGGATGACACCACTGATATTACGCAAACCTCCCAGTGCTCCATAATTTTTAGATACGTTAATTCAGAAGGTTCAGTAGTCGAGAGATTCTTAGGATTTTATAATGTCAGCTCCGATAAAGCGTCGGAGAATTTATATTCTCTATTGGATCAAATTTTGGACCAATTTGACTATAAACATAAATTAATAGAGCCATGTTACTTTGGCGCAAGTGTGATGTCTGGTCATCTAAATGGCGTTCAAAAAAAAAAAGAAAAAGCGCCGCAGGTTGTATTTGTCCTGATGCAGCAAAGTTTAGAAATATTTCTAAATGTCGAATTCTTTTACAAGCCTTAGTGGTATTCCCTCATTTTTTTATCACTCAGCCAAACGAACGTATGCTCTTACATCTGCATCTAAGAGGCGTATACCAATAATTACAGAAACTCGTTGGTCTTCAAAATCGAAGTTAGTAAATGTGATTGTTTAAGTTGCGTTCTTCAAATAAGACGCTGTCGTGAGGCGCTTTGTAAAAAAAGAAATGAACATTTTTTTTAATATTATGTTTGATAAAGCAAATTCTATTACAGAAATAAATCATTACAAACGTAAGCTTGCTAAGCTTTCACCTGAAGAAATTAGAACTAAGTATAGAATCCATTTTTATGAAAGATTGGACCATATTTTAATGGAAATGACACTAAGCTTTCAAGACTTACATTTTTATGTTTGGCAGATTCTGCTAAATTTTCCGAATATAGTTTAAATTTTCCGACTGGTCCGTTTGAAAATTTGTTACAGTTATATGGGGAAATATTTTTACAAAGTCAATGACTTAAAAATGAGCTTGGTCTTATTTTTGCCAATGACAGTAATTGGAATATATCGCTGTAAGAGCAAGTGAAAAAAATTAATGAAAATAAAAATATTTTAACCAAAGCATATAAAGTGTTTTCCCTTATTTTGACAATACCGTCGACAAGTGCTTCAGTGGAAAAAAGTTTTTTTTGCCTCAAACGTGTAAAAACTTATTTAAGAAATACAATATCTCAAAAAAGACAATATTTCAATTCAAAAGGAATGTCTAGGCAACTCATCCATTTTATGAGGATGTTATAAATTCAATTGATTTAGTATACAAAAATTAGGTAAGTCGTAAAAAAATATTCTATCCCTTCCGCATAAAAAAAATTCTGAAAAAAAAATTATTGCGATATTTTCTTGCTTCATTTGCACTTCACTTACTTTTTAACCCGCGGGCCGACACTGAATTAAGTGATTTAATGAATTTTCAGTTATACTTGAGAATTATTTTACATGCAATGTATGAGATAGTAGCACCAAGTGAATAGAAAAAATTATCATTATTATCACGTCAAACACATTTCAACTAGAACAATCTTTCTATTCTTATGAATTTCACGTTCCGCCATATATCATTCAGCCTTTGAAATATGGGGAAATAGATAAACGAAAGTGTAAGAAATAACTTTAGGTCTGTAGCCAAACGATGACAGGTGAAAACCTATAAGCCTTGTGAGCACACAATACATGTCTTCAGGTTCTTTCTTTCCGGGCCATTTTCACATTTCTCACGTCGCGTCGGCCATAATCAAACAACTGTCCGAGAACTGTTATGACCACACTGACCCAGTAACTGATAGGCATATATCGAATTTTTTTTCGAGCGAGTTAAAAGGAAAACTTATAATACCACACACAAAGAAAAACACTTTAAGCTGCACTAAAAAAAATATTTGACCGAAGGAAATTGTTTCTTGTTTTAAATATATAGATTTTATTCATTCAAAGAGAAAGTTACAAAAAATTAATTAAAAACAATAACAAACGCTATCCAAATAGATGGGTGTAAGACACGAGATGATATAAACCAGTATAAAATAAACTGCTGGACACATCAAGTGCACTAACGAAATTTTTGCTGTTATGGTCAATTTTTTTGTAGAATAGGCACAATGGGTTGCGGTTTTAGCGATACTATACATTTTATTATACAGGGTGGTTTTAAAAAACGATGGCATTTTTGCAAAATTTCATCTAAGAGACAATCTTGGGGAAAAAAGTATATACAAATTTCTTTATATCTTATAGAATGGTTTGGGAGGGTATTTAAAAATACCAATTCCATTGGTTTTTCAATATCCCCTCCATTTTTCGAAATATGACTTTTTATTCAAAAGAGTAACACATTTTACGTCTTACCCTGTAGCTTTTTAATATATCATTATTTTAATGACATTGTCCTGATGACTAAATAGGACGAATGCGTTTACGAGATTCAAATAAAAAAGTTTATACAGGGTAACGAAAAAGTTGAGAAAATTTAATTTAAAAAAAAACTTGTCAATTTGAAAAATATGAATTTAACGAATTTGAACGTACGTAGACAAAAAACAAACCTGTTTTTTATTTTAAAATAACTTTTTTTTTATGGGCCGAGGTTTCGGGACAGCTTTGGGCATTTTCTTGAAAACTTGATAAACAAGGGAGTTACATTAATAATAGACTTGGCTTGTACCTGACACATAAAAAATATCATAAGGCATAGCGTAGTTTTAATGATCTTCTGGCATCGCGAGTCCTATATACAAATTTTGGTGAATTGTTTTATAAGCAGATAATACAAAATAATACCGAATTTCTAGAATACCGGTTTCCATGGTAACAAACATCAACTTTTTATGGAACTTCTTGTATATTTTAACTTGAATTGTGCTTCACATTCTAAACACATTTTGTGTCACATTTCCTATAACTAAATTTAACGGGTTTTTACAAAATGGCGTCTGATAATTGACATATCAACATTTTATAAAGTTGTAAATGCTAGGCGGCTTAGTTTATTACAAAACGATTTGCAATTTTCCGAATTTTTCGCGATCTCTCTATTCGCATTAACTGACATTATATCCGGAAATGTAAAAATTATTCTAATAATCATAAATTAATTATCGATAAAAATACATAGTGACGTAACTTACTTTTTATTATTCTCCAGTTTTATTTCAGTTTTGGCAGCGTATCCTATTAAAACTTTGTTAAAAATGGCATAAAACACAGAATAATTATTGTAAGAAAGCGTCCATATTCTCTAAGAGACCAACTTTCAAATGACTAAACTAGAAATAAGACACAAAGTCTCGGTCTCAGTCAAAAAGAGTATAATGCGGTTACACGTGTTTCGCCTTTTCAGGCATCATCAGACCTACAATTAATATAACAATCAAAAACTATCACTATAAATATACAAAATTCAAACAGACCTTCGACATTAACTAAAATCACAAGAACAAATCAAACAACTATAACGTCACATGTTAAAATACACACTGAGATGAGGTTAAGAAACTAAGGTATTGACACGCGCAGATAAAAGTTGAATCAAATAAAAGACAAAAAAATATATAAATAAAAAATATAAAAAAAGGTTATTGATATACCCAGGAATTGAACCCGAGCCTCCGGCGTGACACACCGAGTTACTGACCACTACTCTACCAGCAGGTCCAATGAAAAGTTTATACAGTATCTTCCTGCTGATTAATATTAGTGCCAAGATTATTAAAAATTAGTTGAGGTTCGAAATTGAAGACATCATTAACACAATGTAAAACTGGGCTTCTTTTAGCCCTTGTAATTTCCATCTTCTCTAACAAATCCAGTTTTTTACTCTTTGGACACTCGTGTAGTATCTTTACATTGTTTGGTATAGAAAAATGGTGTCCAGTTGTTAGCAAGTGGTTAGCAAAAGCCGACTTTGTCTCAGTGATATCAGTGTTTTTATATTTATCGAAACGGCTAAAATGTTCCCGGACCCTAGTGGAAATCCTTCTCCCTGATTGTCCGATATATACAGCAGAACAATCTCCACAGCCCAATGAGTACACCCCTGATTTTGAGAGATGTTCAGTCTTATCTTTGGTCATTACTAGATGTCTCTTAAGTGAGTTCACTGTTTTAAAAGCAATTGAGACATCTAAATGTTTGAAAAACTTCCCCACCTGCATTGAAATATTACCAAAAAATGTTAAACCTTTGAAGCATTTTTTAAGTGTTGGTTTAGAGTGAATAATACTAAAGGAAAGTTTGTATTTATTGAAAAACTTAAAATAAAGTCTATTGATGGAGTGGATAAGAAAACCATTGTTGAAAGCAATTTGTTTTATAATCTGCAATTCCTGATTGAAAGCTTCCCTGGAAATAGGTATTTTGAACAACCGATAGAAAAATGAGTTGAAGGCTGCAAACTTGTGTGAGTGAGGAGAAATGGAACTAAATTGAATAACGTTATCTGTAGACGATTGTTTTCTGTATATTTCAAATTCTATTTTGGTATTGTTCCTGATTAACATTAAATCTAAGAAAGGTAATCTACCCTCATTCTTCATCTCTAGAAAAAAATCTATTTTGTTATGAAGGGAGTTAACAAAATTCAAAAAATCGGTCAGATTGTTTCCTTTCTACACGATACATATATCATCTGCGTACCTCTTGTAAGCTAATAGATGGTTGGTAAAACGGCTTTTCATAATCTTTGCCTCCAAATCACTCATAAAAATCTCACTAAGAAAAGGGGAAAGGCAGGAACCCATCGCTAGACCCGTTAAGTGTCTAAAAAATAAGCCATTAAATTTGAAAAAATTTTGGTTCAGTACGGTGGAGAGCAGAGAAACGAGATTCTCCTTTACTAGTGCTGGTAGGGCAGTTTTGTTTAATAAACTCTTTACCAATTTAATGCATTCGTTGGGGGTATGCTGGGGAACAAATTTTTTACATCTAAGGAAATTAATATTGCATCATGCGGAATGTCAACATTTTTGAGGTACTGCGCCAAATCTACCGAATTTTTTGTGGAGTAAGTATTCTGAAAACCCGTAACCTCTCTCAAAACTTTATTTAGCCACGAAGACAAACGGTAACAGGGTGAGTCAACAAAAGACACCACGGGTCTGATAGGGTTTCCCTCTTTATGTACCTTAGGTAAACCGTAGAGCAAAGGCGTTCTAGGATTCATAGGATACAAATTATATTTCGAGGTTTTAAAATATTCCAAAGTTACCAACGTTTGATCAAGAACACCTTTAACCTTCACAAAGAATGAATTTGTGGGGTCCCTATTGATCCTCTGGAACTCACCAGAGTCCAGGAAGTCTACAACCTTCTGCACGTAATCAGCTCTTTTCATAACCACCAAACAAGAGCCTTTATCTGCTTTGGTGACGATCAGGTCGTGGAATTTTATTTTATTCTTCAATGAATCAAGATCAGTTTTTCTAAAATTACATTGTTTTTTGTTAGAGAAGCCGGAATTTAAAAAATTAATAAGTTTTGCTCTTAGAATATTCTTGTTAGCTATGTCAGTACTCTGAATGATGTTCTCAGCCTCAACCGCAAGTGTCTCTTTTGTTCTCAAATCTATATCGTGCGATAGATTGTATTTTAGGATGTGGTTTAATAATTTTTCTTCTTGTGAAGTAAAAACAACATCTGTTAAGTTTAAAAAACGTGCATGAAAATTTAAATGGGGATTTGCAAGATTGTGCCTATATTCGTTAATATTATTTGACTGTAAAAAGGATCTTTGATTGCATTTAAGTTTATGAATTTTCTTACCCAATCTGCGAAAAGTGGCACTACCAAACGATTCAACGTCATCTCTAAACATCGAATCCAGAACAATAAACTCTAAAAAATGATACATAGATGTTAAAGTAAAAAATAAGTACTTCAGTCGAGAGTTAGCCGAATTTAAATTACTATAGTGACTCTTAATCTCTTCCTTCAACCATACGATTCTTGCATTTTTCAATGCGGCTTCGGAGGATATGGTGTGACCATTACATCTAATGTTGACGAATCTTGGAGTCAGCTTGAAAAATAAACATTGTTGGAGAAACCAAATTTTAAGCAGCAAATTCTTCCGCAAAATTAAGTATTTCCGGTAAAGTTGGACGAGCTTCGCCTGACTGGCATTTTCAAACTGTAAGAAGGCGTCCATATTCTCTAAGAGACCAACTTTCAAATGACTAAACTAGAAATAAGACACAAAGTCTCGGTCTCAGTCAAAAAGAGTATAATGCGGTTACACGTGTTTCGCCTTTTCAGGCATCATCAGACCTACAATTAATATAACAATCAAAAACTATCACTATAAATATACAAAATTCAAACAGGCCTTCGACAACTTTTCAACTTTTATCTGCGCGTGTCAATACCTTAGTTTCTTAACCTCATCTCAGTGTGTATTTTAACATGTGACGTTATAGTTGTTTGATTTGTTCTTGTGATTTTAGTTAATGTCGAAGGTCTGTTTGAATTTTGTATATTTATAGTGATAGTTCTTGATTGTTATATTAATTGTAGGTCTGATGATGCCTGAAAAGGCGAAACACGTGTAACCGCATTATACTCTTTTTGACTGAGACCGAGACTTTGTGTCTTATTTCTAGTTTAGTCACAGAATAATTATTGCATAATAATAACCGGAACGACCGAGATGCTGTACCAATATTTATTAAAATAAACCAAAGCTTTTATGTATGATTTATTGAGTAAAAAAAAAAATAACATTTAGTATACGAAGTTATACATAAACATAGAACTATTAAATATTTGAATATTTTCTTAAAAGCTTTTGATGCTTTGTTTCAAGTGTGATGACGTCTCATGCCTCAAGATTTAGTAGTATCTAATTCGAATGAGAATTTATTCAAATCTAGTCTAAACTTTTAAAGATGGGTAAATGCCGCCGAGTTTTTGAAGAAAATTACATTTTTTATACATTTATTTAAGTTACCTTTTTTCTTAAAACCAATTATTTATTCACCATTTTTAGTCAAATCTGCTGGTTTAGTTATTTATCGTTTTACAAAAGCAAATGGCGTATTTTTAAGTGTCTCGGAATTTAATGGAATTATTCTGGCAAAAATTGCATAATTTGATCGTACTACTAACACCTTTTAATTTTTTTTTCAGAAGTTATTTGACAAAGCTGGGAAAACTCGATCATATTTGACTCAAAAGTGCCTGGGGTATCCAAAAACTAATTTTCTCTCCCAAGTTGGAGCACTGTTTTTTAAAAGATATTTTGATAAATGTATTCATTGTTTAAACAATGAAACAAGTTCAATTGTTCAAATTAGTATGTTTAACAATAAAATACAAAATAATAAAAAGACTTGTTTATTTCATAGGTGTCGAATAATTACTGCTATTTCCAAAAAATGCATAAGGCGCGTATTGTCATTAATATTAATTTTTAAACATATGAAATCCTCTTAACAATAATCCGCTATGTTCTACTCACATTAGGCTTGTTTAACCATAAGTTTAAAATCTTTGTCGTCACACACACAAATGGCAATCATTGTCTAACAGGTTATGTTATGTTGATGTTATGGTATGTTTTTGCAAGAACAAAATAAGAGTTCATTTGTAAACATTACATATAGGATTTTTTTAAATTCGCCTTATTCTAATGAAAAAAAATTGATCTTATTTTGCAAATAAACAATTAGGGGTGTTACGCATTATTTGACTATTTTCAGTATTAAATATTGTTTTCTCTTTTTTTTTAAGTTTATAAATTAAAAGTTTGATCTCTGAGACTATAGAATGAGACTTTGAAAAAATCATGGTTCTTGAGTTTCATTGGGAATTCTCACTGCTTACTGCAGAATTAAGATATAATCGAATTGTTTTGATCTCGTGAGATGAAGATCTATAAGATATTTTGTAGAATAGTAGGCGAAATTTCGAAGAGCAATACAAATTTGACTCGATATTAACCTAAGAAACGTAATTTCTCTTCCTCCAGTCAGTATAGCAGATTTTGTCGCCTTTTGTTTATTAGTTTCTTACCTTCCCGGATCCACCTCGAATTTTTCACCATGGCATCCATGATATATCGCCGCTATGGACCATGCTACGCCAATACCTAGGAACACATTGACAGCGTTGCTCCCGGTTACGTTGCCCACACTTGCGTCCGCGTGTTTGTCATGAATGGCTGCTACTTTACTGGCAAAGGTGTCTAAAAAGATAGAAGATTACATTTACTGAATTACTTTTTATTGTAAATCTGATGTAAATACACTTGTAAATATACTTAATTTAAAAAAGTTTTTAGTTCTCTTTTAAGTATATACAGAGTAAAAGGGAAATGGCTACACATAGTTTAACATGTGAAAATAAACTTAATCGCTTGTGAGATAAAGTTTTTTTTTGTCTATGAGCAGACCAGGAAGGCCGAAAATCTAAGTATTAGGTACTAGAGATGGGATAAAACGTGAACTTATATCCACAGGTATACCTGTGACCGTGATTTTTTACTCACTGTGAAAATATCCTGTGAATGTGAATTTTGCACCAGTATTTGGATTCACATAAGAGTTAGGGCTAAGTCGCAATTTTTTATTCACAGTTAAACCTGCCAAAGTGCGTTATTTAACAATCGCTATAAAGTAACGGGTAGTTCTGTTCAAAATTTTGTGCATATTGTATGGCAAAGGTGAAAGTGAAGAGGAGATATTAAAGTAGCGAATTATTTTGCAAAAATCTCAGCTTTTGCTTTAGATGTGGAGACGATTTTATCACCAGAAGTTAAGGTTGGAAAGAAGCTTCAGCAGAAGTTTTGATTAATGTTCTTGACAAGCCACCCAAAGGATTGACTACCATTTTGGTAAGAAATAAATTTGCATTTAATGCGTATGTTGAAGGCATTCTAGGTGTCAAAAATTACGCGATTGTAATGATTTAGTTCTTAAGGAAATTTTTATAAGTACGTACGCATTTTCTGTAGTCTGGCGTTATCGCAGGATTTTGAAAACCAAGGTTTATTGATAGGAGGTTTTGGAATCTTAATAGAATATGAGCCTTAATTTTTAACTAAAATTTGATGTCTTAGTAAGTAAGTTTGAAGCCCAAATGTGTTAAATTTTTTTAAAATAATCGTGATAAATAGAAAAGGCTACTAGAAACTCACCTGCTTTTAAATATTTCTACTGGACAGCAATTTATCTTTTATAGAGAATTTGTGTAACAAAAGAGTACGCCGACCGGTTTAAATTTTTTACTAGGTAAGTTTAAAGCTGGTCCCAGCTACGACACTGTCAGCAAGTAAAAGAGATTCTTTTATTTGCTTTAAAAACTTCGAACAAGCTATTTTCTCAGCGGTATTTCTTCGGCGTGACTTTTTGTGTAGTTCAAATTCGAGAGGTAACTAAATATAATGTCTGCCCCTCTTGCGGCTTTCAGTCTTGCAAAACCAGTGGAAAAAGAACTTATTTTACAACTCCCTCGGGAAGTATTAGAATAAAAGCATTCGGTTTTAAAAGGGAAACTTGTAATTACCAACTTAAAAATAAATGATTTCAGAATTTTAAAATGGAACAATTTTTTCCTTTATAATTACAAACTTTTGAATTCTTAAATACTTTACGTCCCAAGACATTAATTCGTATTTCCCTCGGGACAAGGAACAATCCTAATCGTAAAAAAATCACCCTCCGATATTTTTCAGATTTTTACTTCTCAGGGTTTCTAGGTGCCGAAAAACATGTTTTTCCAATTCCGTCGGTCTGTGTGTTTATCTATTCGTCGTATAGCTCAAAAACTACTTATCTGATTTATTTCAAATTCAAAAAAATCTTTGCTTAGGGCAAAATAGTATACACTTTCTTACCTTATTTACAGAAGATCTATCAACTGACATCAACAGTCGGTTGAGCTGAAAATGTCAAAATCGGAACTTCCGGTTAAACGGTAGGTTGAAATCATCTTTCAAAACTAAGATAAGAAAATGCAAAACTATTTTGCTTTAAGTGAAGCCATTTAATTTATACGGGATTTCACGGCACCAAAAATGGCACTTTTCAACAGTCAGTAACTCAAAAACTCAATGTTTCATTTAAACTAATAAAGTTGGTGCCTGTCTCGGAAAACGAATCATTCTGTACATACAACAATATCGATACATTAAAAATATTTTTATCTGGGAAAAGATTCGGGCCAACCAAAATTTGTTCGTTACTTTCTTTTATATATTGTTTTAATAAATGTAAAAAATTCAGAAATATTTTAGTGTGCTATTACTAATCCGGTTACACAAAACAATTGTTTTCTGTTTAAAAATTAACCATCGTATTTGTTTGACAAAATAAAGCAGAATTTGTTGTTACTTGCTACATACATTATTTTAGGGGTAGTTAATAAAAACAGTTGGACATAAATATTGTCAAAATTCTGATTAGTATAAATTAAAAGGTATCTAAACTTTTAAACATTGTTTAAAATACTTTTCCTTTCTAAATTTTAATTACTCAATGAATCACTTTTAAGACAATAGAGTAATGGTAATTTATAAATGTAAGAATAAAAATCGTCTTTCCTAAAGCAAGATGGGTATTTTGTTTGTAAAGGGACTAGTATTTCCACTTACTTCAGTAGGCAAGCATGCCAGTGAAATTTAAAAACTGATGAAGGCATATGCGCCGAAATGTTTGCGTGAAACAAAATACAAATTAGTACCGGTTTGTTTTTCCAAAAAACATTTAAGACCAAGAGACCAAAGAAAATTTTCCTACGAATATATTTCAATTGGTCCAGAAACTCACTATAAGTATATATATATATATATATATATATATATATATATATATATATATATATATATATATATATATATATATATATATATATATATATATATATATATATATATATATATATATATATATATATATATATATATATATATATATATATATATATATATATATATATATATATATATATATATATATATATATATATATATATATATATATATATATATATATATATATATATATATATATATATATATATATATATATATATATATATATATATATATATATATATATATATATATATATATATATATATATATATATATATTTCTTTGGTATAGGTCCGAAAAAAGAAAGTCATTGTGACTGAGGTTTTGGTAGTGTCACATATATTGTCAATTTTACAAAAATATATATTAATATGATTTTGTTAACAAAATCAGTGTGATATCGCCCAAGAGCGAGCAGCAAACGATATGTTGTTGTCGTCTTTTTTGTTATTTTCGTACGTTCGTAAAAATAAGTGAAATTTGTTCTTTATTAGGATTTTAATTTTAAATTGATTAATTACGTTTCATGGTAAGTTAAAAGTGATAGGTTTTTATTGTGAAATGTAGGGTTTTGTTTTTGGTTTTAGGATAAAAATTTTTTGAGAAAGGCAAGGGTGTTCCTGCCGAAACGTCAAAAATTATATTTTTTTAAAATTGACAATATATGTGACACTACTAAAACCTCAGTCACAATTACTTTTTTCGGACCTATACCCAAGAAAATTATATATATTAACAATATAAAAGGAAGGTCAAGAAACTCTTACCAAATATAGATTTGTATGTATAGTATGTATGTATGTATGTATGTATGTATATATATATATATATATATATATATATATATATATATATATATATATATATATATATATATATATATATATATATATATATACATACATACATACATACATACATACATACATACACCTAATTTCCTAATTATTATATTTTACACCATAGAGTCATCTGAAAAAATCAAAGACAGGAAACAATAAAATGCCCTTATCCCTTCGCAATCACATATCCAGTCACATAAATCGTACAAATTGTTACTAAAATAACAATTTACTTTTATGTTTTTGTCTTTACTTGTCTGCCGTTCAGCTCACTGGCGGCTTTTGAAGTCTTAAGATTCTAAACCACTGTGGCTACCATTATTTAAAACATTAATTTTTTTAATTAATTTAAACGATAAAATCAACAAACAAGTTGTGAAAATAAAATAAATGCTATAAAAATACGCAATTGTAACCACAACCTATCACACAATTCATATGAAACGCATCAACTGATAAAAATGTTTAATTTACCTTGGCGCGGCTGTTGAAAATTTGCCAACGTAAGCCGTATATTACCTATGCGAATTTAATCGGGAACGCTCGGGAAAAACTCGCCTCAGTTTATAACCACGAGGACATCGCGGGCCGCCAGCCTCGTGGTCCAATGAAACGAAACCTTCGGAGATCGATAGCGCGATTTTCGCGGAATCAATATGAACATTCAACGAGTTTACACGCTTAGAATAATAGAAGGAGTTTCTAAATTTAAAAGAAATTAAAAAAATATAAATTATTTATTATTTTCTGTTCGGAAATATTTATCGGGGGGTCATTGACCATATGACCTAATTGAGGAGCCGCCACTGCTTCAAGGGAAGAAATGTATAGACAAGTATTTAAACATACTTGGAAAATACTCAAGCAGTTTCATTAAAACATATGTATTTATCATTGTTCTTCATGATCTTTTGAATCCACCCTACGTAGAGGAATATTAGGAATAGTGATGTGTGACCCAACTTAGTTCAGTACATAGTCATTTAATAACACATAGGTATAAACTGACTTTTCTATTCGTCGCCATTTTGTTAGATATTGGATTCCTACCAATATTTTACCACTTTCTAAATATGCCACACTTATTTTTTGGGCATAATTTAAAAAAAATTCAATAAGTAGCTTTTATATTAATACACATCGCCATTTTGTTACGTGATGTCGAATTCGTACCAGTTTATCCCCATATCACATTTAATTTTTATGCAAAATTTAGAGTCAATTGAATAAGATTTTTTTACGTTGATTTAAAAAAAAAATATTTAAAAATATACTATCTCTATCTCTGTATTACACTTAATGCTTGCACAACATTTGAAATTAATCTAATAAGTAGTGTTTTCAAGCTGATTTTCTAACTTTTTTAAAATCTTCATTTTGTTTTGCTATCTTATTTATATTCATACCAGAATGTTACCAGTTTATTCCTATAGAACACTTAATTTTTGTAAAACTTGAGAATATGATTTTTTCACGATTACAAACATTATATTTAGCCGCCATTTAGTTCCCCCATCTTGAATTAGTACTACAGTTTTACTAGTTCATTTGTATACTTTACAACACAGTGTTCGTCTAATATGTGTACTTTATAGTCGTTTTATGTTTTAATTTGTAGTGGTTATCTAACTATAAGGTCCGATGATGACCGTAAGGTCGAAATACATGTCACGAAATATGTTTTAAAGTAAATAATTTTATATATCTGACTGAGACAGAGACTAGTTTATTCTTTTATTTAAATTCTTTCTTTCTCTTTCTTAGAGAAATATGGACGATCTCTTTGGGAAAAAATAAAGACCCCCAAGTAAGGTATTTATTCTATCGGAGCTGACATTATAAAATCCTAAGAATCTCTCGACTACTGAACCTTCTGAATTAACACTACGTTGCCATCTTAAAATTATGGAGCACTGGGAGGTTTTCGTAATATCAGTGGTGTCATCCACTTGCACAGAAAAAAACTGTGTGTTCATTATTTCATTTTTTACATGATCATTTAAATAATCAGAAATGCATTTAATTAAATTCAATTAATAATTAATTATTTCGTTTTGAATAGTTTTCGAGTCACCAGTAAAAACATTTTTAATTTTTTTGTGATGATCTTTTAGTTCTTGGGAACTTCTCGATATTAATAAACTTAAAAGATTTTTAAAATTCCCCCTATTTATTGACTCGCTGCTCTTATCATGGCAGAGAAAGACTAACTCTTGTTTTACAAGTTACAAAACTGCGTCAATTACCAAGCACATAAAAAGTCTATTTAATCGGACATTTTCTTTAAAATGTATTTTATATAGTTAAGAATTTTTTTTTAAAGTGTCAGCTATAGTGCTTTGATTTTTTACAAATGTTTTTAGCATTAATTTGTATTTTAAATGCTCCGCCGAGTCTTCATGTTTATGTAAAGACCTTCATATATTTAATATACCTGCAAATCCTTCCTTATTCCACACTGAATATTTATTGGAAACTAGTAAACAAAGCCAGCAAAACAACTTTTGTAATATTTTACCATTACATAACCATGATTTGTACGCCGAAAAACCAGAATGACGATTAAAACTCTGATCTTGTTCCTTCCATCGATTAAATGGAGTTTCCAACAAAATATAAACCACATCCGTGATCGGGTTCATCAATAATGTAAATTAATAAACCCGATATCAACTAAAGTTGTAACAACACCATAAATAAATATAACACAAAACAGTCAAATAAACTGCAAAGGAACTCATCGGTTGCAGCGAAATCCGAGAAAATAAAAGTAAACAACCACCCCAAACTGAAGACACGTGGGTGTAGTGTACTGCGTTAGGAATTCACCGAAAACGTTGTATGGCGCTGGTTAACATTAATCTTCCATGCGGTCGACGTCACCACGTACGCGTTGTCATGGTAAACGTAGTAGGAAAATCGTAAACTAAACATAGCACCTCCAGCAAAGTCGAAGCGGTTTGCGGCACTGTTATAGTTGTTATAATAAAGTTCGATTGAAAGTTTTAAAAAGACATGCCGCCAACGGTCAACTAAAATATTTGTTCGAGATGTACAGTTTATTTTTTGGCAATAAGGTGAATAAATGAATGTAAAAACTTAAATTTTAAGAGATATATATATATATAATAAATATAGTTAGATGTTTGCTTGTTTATTTTTCCTGGTAAACTAACACTTCACCTACTTCACCTAAATAGCTGCCACTGCATGACTGCAGAAACTATTTCGAATGAGCTTTTAACTTGCTAGGATAAAAATGGATTTCTTTTTTAGAAGAATGCCCGTCAATATGAAAGGCATAAATCCAAATTTGATAATATGACACTGTTCTAACCACCTATTAAAACTTGCTGCCAACGACTGCGTGAATAAGGTGTGTGGTATAAACCGCTTTAAAAATTTTGTCGATAAACTATATAGTTTATACCATCAATCGACAAAAAATCAAGCTTCTACATGCCGCAGTTTTAGTAGAGAAACTAATTCTAAAAACAAGGAGAGTTGTATCTGTTAGATGGGTTTCATCAAGTAGCTGTAATGCAAAACTATCAAGCTCTTTACAAACATTTTGACACTGCTTCTAAGGACTTCACAGGAAACCACATTTGATTTTTGAGCATAATTTAAAATACATTCAATAAGTAGTTTTTACATTGACACACACCGCGATTTGGTTAACTCATGTTGAATTCGTACCAGTTTATTCTTATATCATTTTTCTCCAAAATTTAAAGTCAATTGAATAAGATTGATTTTTTTAAGCATTTTATTTGACCTCCACCTTGTTCCACTCTCTTGAATTCGTAAAACAATTTTTCCAGTTTATCTCAACGCTTGCACTAAATTTGAAATTAATCTAATAAGTAGTTTTTTTCAGGCTGATTTTTTAGATATTTTATTAGGCCGCCATTTTGTTTTGCTATCTTATATTCATATCAAAATGATATAGTCCATTCTTATGGAACACTTGGATTTTGTGCAAAATTTAAGGTAAATTGGATAATTAGTTTTTTTAATTTCCTTAAGGGGGAACTGCACGCAGTATTATGGATCATTTGCAAACCTTCCGCCGCGCCGCTGCAATATTATGTTAAAAGTATAAGAGATATGTATTAGCTTCAATGTGATTTTAATAGGGAAATATATATAGTTGGGCGCTAAAGGCGAATTTTAATGAAAAAATCAAATCTAGAATTAGTAGATTTGTCCATTTTCGACCATTTTTTGACCACTTTTTGACGCAAATGTCGTCGCATATAATTTTTTTTTCTACAAAATGGCTCTTTACCGCCTTGCATTGATTCTTTGTCTATGTAACTGCAAAATTTGGAATGGTAAATCGTACTCATGTCTTTGTATTTCTGCAGCGCGTGAACCCTTTTGAACCCACTTTTAAACGAAATGTAATTTAAATTGCCTATACATAACACATTTTTTTGAGGTCGGACATTTCACTAGACCGCCATCTTGTTCCGGCATATTGGATTTTTACAATAAATATTACCAGGTCATTTTTGATTAAAAGTCAATCTGATGGTAGTTTTTAAACTATGCAGCGAACTGACAGACAGACAAACCGACAGACGGACTGACAGCATTGATAAAACATATTTTTGGCATCTAGGAACACTAAAACGTGAAGATATGTAAAACCTGAGAAGGTGAGTTTTTCAGATTACAAAAAATATATTGGGCCGCCATTTTGAATTAGTATTACAGTTTTACTAGTTCATTTCTATGCCACAATTAGTCATAGCTCACAAAATGAAAGTAGTTTTTTCAGGCTGAATTTTTAAATGTTTTGTTACGCCATCTTGGATTCGTACCAAAATTTTACCAATTTATTCCTGCATAATATTTGATTTTTGTACAAAATTTGAGATAAATTGGATAAGAACTTTTTGATAAGAACTTTTTTAGCAGTTTTTTTTAAACATTTCACTAGGCTGCCATTTTATTTTGCCATATTGGAATTTTACCAAGAAGTTACCGGGTCATCCCCATATTATTATGACCCTTAATTTTTGACCAAAATTTGAAGTTGATCGGGTAAGTATTTTTTTAGCTATGCTGTTCGCGGCAGACCGACAGACAGACAGAGAGACAGACAGACCGACGTAATCGAAAAAACATGTTTTTCGTCATCTACGGACCCTTTAACGTAAAGATCTGAAAAAGTCTGTGAGGGTTATTTTTCACGATACAATACTTCCCTTTTACGAGGGATGTAAAAAATGTAGTTTATTATCTGCCAAATAATTTGTTCAGGTCGGCATTCAGCTGAAGAGACGCCAGTCGCAAGAGGATACAAAAAATGAAAAACTATGTGAGTATTTGTGGAAATTGCTTTAATAACATAACACGTACAATTTTGTTATGTCAAATGTTCTTTCTTTTGCTTTACATATTACAAACAAGTGTTTCTAAAATCACTTTTTTGTCTGAGCTTAATAAGTATATGTTTAGTTCTCATCCAACTGCAAAATTCATTACAGGGAAAACTAAAAACCTTAAAAACCCAGTTTTAATATGTAAAGCAAAAATTTCGACTAACATAGTTCTGGTTCACAATTAAGTCCATTTCGAGCACTGCTTCATAATAATACTGCCGGTCATCCCTGCGGCTGCACCACCTCAGGTTAATTCTGCTGAAGAGCAACCTTTGTATAAATCAAATTCTTGAGAATATTTTCCGAAATGATTAATTTTATTTCAAACAATCAACAGTCTTTTAAATTAATTTGTAAAACCAATAAAACTATTTTTCGGAACACTCACTAGGCTCATTGTGGAATAAATATTCAATAGGTTTCGATATATATGGCACTCAAATCCATTTCCCATCTCCCACCGTTGTGTATCGTTTTAAACTAATTACGAGCCTGGTGACATAAGCCTAAAATGATTTTAACATTGAGCTCCCAACTGCCCACCATGTACGCAGTGCAGCTTATATAGCTCTCAGTTAGATCCTGTAAATCCTAATTAATCTTATTATAATAGCATTGATCCTGCAGGAAATCCAATAATTTCCTATCCTTCCAATGCATTGTATTTCCGATAGATTATGCTCACTGCGTACATGTTCATCGCATATGGAATGCGAATACTGAAAGCTGCTTTAGGTTTTGTTAAAAGTGATGGGACCAAATTGTTTTCCCCCAACATATACAGGGCGTCTCAAAAAAATGTATCTTCGCTGGTAGGCAAAATTCCTCATACAAAGATAAGCAACATAATCCTTGTCAACATGATATACAGACTGTTATTTTCTTTCTTTATTCCAATCTCCTTGGAAACGGCTATAGCAAATCGAATAAAATGAAAGGCGTAAACGGCACTACTGCTATAAAACTTCATCTAAGGCGCGTGAATGAGCTAATATTGAAGCAATAAACAACATATGCGTTACTAATTTTTTTATTTCTTGCTAGAATAGTCTTGTAGGTTAATAAATACTATTGTAATATTTCTTCGATTTTGATTTGATTCGTAAGAGAGATGCAGTTTACTGAAGATCTTTTTTTAAAGACATTTTAGATGGCTATGATTTGCATACCTGCTCTTAATTGGCGCAAATATCTCCTCACTTTGGCCCAACAAATATATATGAATGCATTTTAAAAGCCTTTTGTACTGACGTTTTATAGACAAACTTCTTTAGATACTCTTATGAAAAAAAATCTAATGGTTTTAAATCAGGTGATCCTGGTGACCATGTTAGCAGACTACTACGAACAATCCACCAACAACCGCATGTTTTCGAAAGGTACTACGTAACATATTCCACTGATACTCCATTGTATTGAAAGCATATTCTAAATTGCCACTAAATAGTAGTAGCTCAAGCAAATCATTCACTAGAAAATTTCAATATGAGACATGATCCAGTCTATGTGGCAGAATAATTGTACTAATAATTTAGTTGATAACCAACCTAAATATTTAAAAAAAACTGGCGCTGTGAATTTGTTACTCTTAATAAATTGTGATCTTGATCGTTTTCGAAGTTACTTAATAGCCACTGACAACAGTTTTGTCTAGGTCCAAAATCTCTCGGTAAACCGACTTAATAAATATGCATTTATCTAATGAACGAGACGAAAAATATATAACAAGGCAACTTCTACAAGGCAATAAACAGTTTATAAATGGTAACAAACAATAAAGAGTCAGCGGCGCACATCTTTTTTATTATTATTTCAGAGATAGTACATACGCACCCTGCTGGTGAAACTGTTCATTTTTTGAGCAGTAAAATAAGTACTATTTTGGACATGTTTCACGATGCAAATTTTATTCAAATTGCTGTAATTTTTAAGATATAGAAACCCTTTAATAGCCTGTAAACATAATTATTTTGAATTAATTATTGATTTACAAATTCATCAAAAATATTGACCACGCTATAAGCTCTCATTTAAGAATCAAACCTTTAAATTGTATCTTTCCGTACAAAGATATGGTCATCTGTAAATGGTCAATATTCGCCAGCGTAGATCGAATACATGGTTTTTGGCAACTCTATAAAACAATATATGTGCAGTTTGTTTTGCCGAACCATTGATAATTAATTTACAGCTTTCTAACTAAACTTTGGAATAAGGCGTGTTACTGAAAAATATTAAGAATATTGCATACATTTTAAAAGTGTAATAAAAAATCGGTAAATTTCCTTTACCCAGAACTTCCCTTATTATGAATATTTCCTTTTATTAGGAATAGTGATGTGTGAACAAATTTAGTTCAGTAAGCAGTATTATTTAGAAACACACACACACACACACATATATATATATATATATATATATATATATATATATATATATATATATATATATATATATATGTATATATATATATATATATATATATATATATATATATATATATATATATATATATATATATATATATATATATATATATATATATATATATATATATATATATATATATATATATATATATATATATATATATATATATATATATATATATTAGCTATGCTATGAGGATACTTCAAAATGACATCGAAAAAAATGTGTTGAAAAAAAAAATCCCAAAAAGTTCGACCCTAACCTTAAAATTTTAAATGCCATCCTGTATATTTTTTTTTATATAATTGTGTAGGATTGTACATTCCCTATTCAGTACTTTTTTCCGATTGAAAGTAGGTTAAGAAACAGCATAAAAAATTAACATTTTATCTTCCTATCAAGTTAGCCATGGGGTAAATTAAAAATCCGCTTAAAAAAAAAGAAAACAATAGCAAGTTAGCCAAGATTCGATAAAACAAAAAGAAAACATTTTTGACACTTGTCAAATTGAATTAAATGAGAGTGCAAGTGAGGTTCTTTATTATTCCTGCCAAGTTAAAATGCCAAGTTTGTTTGCTGCAGGAGAATACGTTGATATATTCTATCTTACGGTGAGTGCTTAAAAAATAAAAGAAGAGCCAGAGACGTATATAGCATTCGTTTTCCTAATCGTCCAACGCCAAATGAAAATACATTTGTGAACCTAGAACGCATCCTGAGGCAAGGACATTTCCCGACTGGGAATCGCAATAATTCTAGAAGATCGGTACGTAATGAAGAAAATATTATAGTATTTTACAAGACTTTAAGAATCATCCTTATAAAGTTCATCTGGTGCAAGGATTCCATCCAGATGACACTGACAGACGCCTGCAATTTATTGCAAGCATATTAGTTAAAATTGAAGAAGATCCAACCTTTTTAGCTAAAATATTGTGGGGTGATGAAGCCAAGTTCCACAATAATGGTCTCCGTAACAGGCATAATTCCAAGTATTGGTCTCCAGTTAATCCACATTGCGTAATGGAGACTAGATTTCAACGCATTTGTCAATGTTTCGTGTGGATTTTTTAATGGAAGGATCATTGGACCCTATTTTTATGAAGAAACTTTAAAAGGAGAAAGGTACCTGCACTTTCTACAACACGTTTTACCTCAACCTCTAGAAGAAATTCCGTTGGCTGAAACACAACAAATGTGGTGGCAGCAAGATGGAGCACCTGCTCATAATGCTCACATAGTTACTGAATTTCTCCAGAACAGGTTTGAGGCTAATTTCATCGCAAATGCTTCTCCCGTAATAAGGTGGCCTGCACGTTCGCCTGATTTTTCCCCCTTAGATTTTTTTCTTGTAGGAAATCTTAAAAGATATGGTATATTTAAGTAAATCCAATGACGTAGAGGACCTGAAGAATAAAATTACAAATGCCTGTCGAAGAATAACGAAACAAATGATAATTGCTACATGTCCGGGAAACCTTTTGACAAGATTTGAAGCTTGCGTTGCCGCTGAAGGTTTACAATTAGAACATTTATTACCGTAGATAATCTGTAAAATAAAAAAAATACACTGTTATTTTCTTGTTTTGTTTTAAGCGGATTTTTAATTTACCCCATGGCTAACTTGATCGGAAGATAAAATGTTAATTTTCTAAGCTATTTCTTAACCGGTTTTTAATCGAAAAAAAGTGCTGAATAGAGAATTTACAATCCTACAAAATTATATAATATACATGGTGTCGTTTAAAATTTTAGGGTTAGGGTCGAATTTTTTTCAAACATTTTTCTTCTAGTTTTTATTCCAACTAAATATCTCAAATATCGAAAACTTAAGGTCATCCCCACATGAACCTTAAGTTTTCCAAAATTTTAACTCGATCTGATGAGTAGTTTTTAAGTTATGCCGCGAACTGACAGACAAACCGACAGGTAGACTTTTCATCTCTGAAACACAATTTGAAATTAGTTCATTTACTTTTTTCAGGCTGAATTTCTAAATATTTTATTAAGTTGCCATCTTGTATTCGTACCAAAATTTTACCAGATGATTCCTACATAATATTTAATTTTTGTGCAAATTAGATAATTAGTTCTTCAAGTAATAATTTTTTTAATGTTTCATTAGACCGCCATCTTGTTCCGGCGTATTGTATTTTAGCCAAAATATTATCAAGTCATCCCCATATGAGCCTTAATTTTTGACTAAAATTTGAAGTCAATTTTATCTTAATTTTACTAGTTGATTCCAACATAATACTTGATTTTTGTGCAAAATTTGAGATAAATTGGATTAGCACTTTCTTAGTAATATATTTTTAACATTTCACTAGGCTGCCATTTTGTTTCACCGCATTGGATTTTACCAAAATGTTACCAGGTCATTCCCATATGAATGAAAAATCTTGGAGGGTGATTTTTTCACGATTACAATACATCCCTTTTATGAGGGAAGTAAAAATAAGGTATTCAATATATAGTTATTTATACTATAAGGGATGTAAGTAACATTTACCAGTCGAGGACGAGTTTGCGGCCGAGCGATAGCGAGGGCTGGCAAAGAAGTTCGAGACTGGTTAATGTACTTACATCTCATATAGTATATAACATTTTTCCTCCTCCCTGTATTATATGTTTACAAGAAAATGGTGGATATATGTTTGGATTTTCATTATCATTACATTCCATAGCATTCTCATGAAATTATGAAGACAGCCGTGATCCGTTGCCAGAGCAACATAAGCAGTTTTTATTTTATCAACAACGTCAAGTTGACAATATATAGCGAAAAGGTTGAATAAGTTGTATTGTCTGATTCTGTGTGGACAAAATGGATGTTTCAGACATAGAAGAATCAGCGAATGTTGCTTGTTTATCTCTACTACCGGAAAAGTTGAAAAAAAGTTATGAAGCAGCATATAAATCCTTTAAGAATTAGTGCCAAAGCAAGACGGCTACTGCAGTCTCAGAAACCTTGCTTTTGACGTATTTCTACGAAAAAAGTGCTATATTAAAGTCCCATCAAGCTTATGGTGTGAGTATTCGATGTTGAAGTCCACCCTTTTTATAGAGGAAAATATAGATATTTCTAAATATACAAAACTTCGAGAGAAAAAATGATGGTTATAGAGCCAAAAAATCGAATATGTTTAACATGAAAGATGTGAATAAGTTCATGCTTGAAGTCCCGGATGATATATACTTATTGATGAAGGTCGTAATGGTAATGGGAGTTGCTGGAGCGTGCCGTTCTAATGAACTCTGTGAAATGAAAATGGACAATGTTAAAATAAGTCAAGAAGTCATAATTATGACCATTCCTGACTCCAAAAATGAAATGTCACCTACATTTACAGTGACAAAAAGTGACGACACTCAGGTTTGTCATTTCAAAAGTACATTGATACAAGATCCCACATGACGACTATTAATCCGCGCTTCTTTATGCGATATCAAAATGGAAAGTGCTTAAACCAGCCTGTTGGGAAAAATACGTTTTCGTCAATTCCAAGTAAAATTGCGAAATTTCTAATGTTTCAAAATGTATACTGGACACTCTTTTAGAAGAACGTCGGCAACTTTATTAGCCAATACTGGAGTTGATGTATTAGCTATCAAGCCACATGGTGGATGGAAACCCGCTACTATTGCTGAAAGTTACGTAGCTAAGAGCCTCAATAATAAAAAGGAAGTAGCGAATAAAATTTTATACAATAAGACCCAGCCAGAAGTCTCTTGCAGTGCTTCCACAGTGACAGAAGCATTGGTTAAAAATGAAGAATCTATGGAGTCAGAAAATGTAATACATATTGAGAAGAAACGAGAAAACGTGTTTCCAAATTTTTGTTAATAATGTGAATAATTGTAATAATTGTACCATTAATTCATTTCAATTAATATCACCGGAATTTTGTAATATGTTGATGAAATGAAAAATTAAAGCTACTTATAATAATTTCAGATTATTATTTGCCTAGGGATGTAAGTTGACTTAGATCCTGTCGTTAAGGGCAACCAATACCTTGTTGAGCAACTTTCACTTACGTCTGTCAAAGCAGTGTCAAAATAGGTTGCTTAAAAACAGGGAGGGGAAAAAATATTACCACCCACGTGATAGCCTCTTAAAGGACTGCCCTGCATATTCGACGCCAGTGACAAAAAATGCAATTTAATAATCTGCATACCCGGTTTAAGGTTTTCTATAAAAAAAAATCTTAATTTTATTCGACTTTGTGTAAGATTTTGTGGACGTATTGTATATACTCGGATATGTAAATCTGTAAACACGACTGCGGCCACGTATCTGTATAAAGAAAGAAAATTTGCATCCGGGAATATCTTATGTAAAGCTACATGTATTTATTTTCCCTTTTCTTTTAATAGTGTACAATACAGGAATCAAACACTTTATTTTTATTAAATATCCGTTAAACGAAAATAAAATTCTAGAAAGAAAACGAAATAACGTCAATCTGGCCAATATAAGACTGCAAAAAACTACGATGATTAAATTCTTCCTCGCTTAAGTTTTATTAACCTGTCTCCATTCTCGACCTTTTGATTCGTTCGAATGGACCGGGAGATAAACACGTCTCCTTGGAGAACTCGGAGCCGTTCCAGATTATTTTCCGTCTGCGATGTCTGTTCTATATAAAACTTTTTTGTTCTCCAGATTAAACGGCGAAGTGTTAGACGGTCTGTTCGCTTAACGAAACGTCAGTATTGCCTCCAGGCATTAAAAATAGCTTTTTATAGATGTTTTTTTTTTTGTTTTGGTGAATAGTTTAAAAGACCTTTCCAATTTACTAGCCTAGTAAATAGAACAATTTTTTAGTTTAAACTTTAATAGTGGGAAATTCTATTGATCTGACTAAAGTTTACATTGCTAAAACCCCTGTAAAAAAATCGGCAAATTTCCTTTATTCAGAATTTATCTCGTTATGAATCTTTCCTTTTATTAGAAATAGTGGCGAGGCCCAGTTTAGTTTCGAATATAGTCATTTAGAAACACACACACACACACACACATACTCTATTAGACAGGCCATAACTTTTAAATTATTTCGGTTTCTCCGGAAATGACTCCAATTTCGATTTTTAAAAGGAACACTCTGTATACTTTTACATTTTCGGATTCCTGAGAGAATTCTGAATCAGAATGTGACATTTTAAAACTTTTTATGCCTACTTGATTTTTTATAGCCATTTTTAAAATTGCATCTAGGTGGCCATGACCGAACGCAAATTAATCTAAGGATCTGAAATGATGACAGAATAATACAATCGCTAAGTTTTAGTGATTAGTCTGATAGCAAGGAACAAGAAAAGTTGATAAAATCAAACTTTTGTGTCTAACTATTTTTTTCAAATGGCGACCCTTTTTAGACAAGCACTTTTTGAAAAGAGGATTTCTCTAGGAATCTAACGGTACTAAAAGTTTTTTGCGATTGGATTAAAAATAAGCTCAAAAATTAAATATTACTAAGAAAAATACTCGATAATTAATTATTTACTTTTATCAAGTGTGCCATAGATATCCATGCTGGATATTAAGGAGGATTTTTAATTGTGATAGTTGGTTGATCAAGATTACTTACGTTGGATCTGTCTATGCGTCATGTCACGTAAAGTCTGCGCAGTCTATCTCTGTTGATGAAAAGAATACACGCCTATGCGCCTAACGCGTGGAACAGCATTTTTTATACAGTTTTCTGCTGCCCCTCTTCAGATATCGTCAACAAATTTAGCCGTGCAAATCTTTGGCTAACAAATAGTTCAGAGTATTAAACAAAAATATAATTTCAATAACGCTGTAAAATGTAAAAGCACAATATTCGAGTTCACTGTAGTTGTTCAAAGTACATTTCTCCTTGTTCACGACACATTTCCGCTAGTTCAATTGCTTCTTTCAACACGTTGTGCAGCATTTGAGGCGTAATACTTCTAAATACACGTACCATCTTTTCTTTCAAGATTTCAAGAGTGGCTGGGGCTGCTGCATAGACTCTTTCTTTAACATATCCCCAAATTAAGAAATCGAGAACAGTGAGATCCGGTGAACGTATTGGGCTATTGGTTACAATACATTTATTATTAAAATGTTCAATTAAATAAATAAGAACTTCTCTGGTATTGTGAGGCGGTGAGCATCTTGCTAGAAGTAAATTCGGCGTAAAACTTCTAAAGGTAGATCATTAAGATGTTGCTCAATTCTATTTTGGAGAAAGCCTGAGTACCTAACCCCTGTGAATTGGCCTTGAAATAAAATTGGCCCACTTATTATGTTGCCAACGACACCAGCCCAGACAATGACACCAAACCTTTCTTGCAAATTTCCTACTGTCATTTCTAATGATTTTGTTGGGCCCAGTAACGAGTGTTGTGCTTGTTAAACGTACCATTATTAGTAAATCTGGATTCGTCAGAAAATAAGATAAAGCTGATAAAATTTGGGTCAATGCTACAATTTTGGAGCAACCATCAATTTCTTGATGGACTGGATGTTGTCGGTCGGGGTATCTCTGAGCATACAACTCAGCAGTATTCCTTGCATTTTTATGACATTCTCCAAATATTAATAACCTATCGACTTTTTCACTTTGAATATACATTATTTTGACTTTTGAAAACAAAAATTATACCGAAAATCAAGAAAAATAAGGAAATCTTATGTCTAATCAGAAAGAATAGGTAAGTGTTAATGTCAAAACAAAAAATCCTACTTAATATCCAGCATGGCTATCCATGACACACTTGATAAAAGTAAATAATTGATTATCGAGTATTTTTCTTAGTAATATTTAATTTTTGAGCTTATTTTTAAACCAATCGCAAAAAAGTTAGTACCGTTAGACTCACAAAAAAAACTTTTTATTCAAAAAATAGGGTTGCCATTTGAAAAAAAATAGTTAGACACAAAAATTTGATTTTATCAACTTCTCTTGTTCCTAACTATCAGACTAATCACTAAAACTTAGCGATTGTATTATTCTGTCATCAATTCAGGTCCCTAGATTAATTTGCGTCAGGTCATGGCTACCTAGATGCAATTTTAAAAATGGCTATAAAAAAATCAAGTAGACGTAAATATTTTAAAATGTCACACTCTGATTCAGAATTGTCTCAGGAATCCAAAAATGTAAAAATATACAGAGTGTTCCATTGAAAAAATCGGAACTAGAATCATTTCCGGTGAAACCGTACCACCATCTATATATATATATATATATATATATATATATATATATATATATATATATATATATATATATATATATATATATATATATATATATATATATATATATATATATATATATATATATATATATATATATATATATATATATATATATACTTTCTTTTCAAACATTTTTATTGGCCGCCATTTTCTTCCACCATATTGGATTCGTACCAAACAGTGTCTACCTTTTTTACCAAAATGTTCTAGGTCATCACACATGACCTTTAATGTTTGATTAAAATTCGAAGTGATTTAGGTAAGGAATTTTTTAGCTATGCCAAAAGATACAGACCGACGGAATTGAGGAAAGATATTTTTTAGCATTTAGGGACGTTAAAACGTGAAGATTTCTAGAAGAGTAAGTAGCTGAGGCTGATTTATTAAATATTTTATTAGGCCGCCATTTTGTATCGCCATCTTGGATTCGTATCCAAATTTTACCAGTTGATTTATATGTAATACTTGATTTTTGTGCGGTAAAATTGAATACCTAGTTTTTTTCAGTGTGATAATATGTTTGTGTAAAGTAACGGAAACTTCTTTTGCTGCTTCTTTAATTTGAAAAATATATAATCAAGGACAGCGGCCAAGATATAATTCTAAGCAATAGTTAACTAAGCAAAGAGTATCTATTGTCGATGCTGACATGTTAATACACTTAAGTTTACGATTTAAAGACTTTAAACTTTTTTATACCCACCACTGATCGTGTAACTGACGTCAAACATTTGGGAGCCACCCTCTCCCTATCCTCTTTTCTGTTTGTCCAACTGTTATTGTCTAAGTTTTCTTTCGCAAGATTGTCGCAGTTGTTGAGTTTTAATTTCTTAAGTTACGTGTTCAAAAAACATTCATGGTTTTGCCTGCGTCTCATATAATGTCGCCTAAAGCGATGAAACTCGCTCTGAACTACAGAGAAGTTTTACCAAGAGAACAAAGATAAATCGCTCTTTGAATTTGTTTTATTAGGGAATGTGCATTAGTTCTATTAATCGTGTTTCTTAATCAATGTTTTCAACTTTTAAATGTTGATATATTCTCCTTTTCTTATCTATAACTAGATCGTGAAGGCCTAAGACCTAGGTACCGTGGTATAAAGTATATAAAATGTTCCAGATTAGATTTAAGTAAACAAGTAAATAAAAAACATTTTATTGAGACTTATTCATTATAAAAATCGTTAAAGCAGTAAAAAGGTCTTTCAATGTTCAATTCAAACATAGAGATAGTTTTTAAATGTTCTGGAAGATGATTGTAAAGTTTTATGGCCTTGTAAATAGTTGATTTTTTAATTAATTCTGTGGCAGGAATGGTAAGGTATATTAATGTCTAGAGTTTCTGGTAAGATATACGTATTGTGGCCTTTTCGGGAATATGTTTATATGTTTTCTCATAAAACAGACGGTTTTTAAAATAAATAATGCAGGAAGTGTTAACATTTCATGTTTTTTGAAATAGTATTGGCAGTGCGACCAAACAAATAGCAGATTGCTCTCTTTTGAAGCCTAAAAATACTAAGAAATTGCTTTATGGTACAGCAGCCCCAAAAGGGAAGGCCATAGCAGAGATGGGATTCGAATAGAGAGAAGTAAGTCTGGCAGAAGACACGTCCAGTTCTTTTGAAACTGATTGAATGGCAAAGCAGGCGGTAGAAAGTTTTTTAGTTAAGGTCTCAATATGCTTAGACCATTTTAGGTTGTGATTTATATTTAAACCCAATTTACCCGACTCAACGTATTTAATATTGCTGTTAAGTAGCAGAAGTTGTTAAAAAGTCCCCTTATAAGATAAGGCCACCGTTTGATCCACATGTAAGCAAAGCAGATTGGAATCGGACCAAGCCTTAATCATAACATTTTTTTTTAAATGTAGATTTGTTTTTTTTTTATTTTAGTTTTGAGCATATACACGGGCCAACAACGAGAGTAATTTTTCTCCAGAATATTTGAAACCCCCCTGTGGATCGTTTCAGCCGTAACAGCGGGTATACGCTTGATGCAAATTATAGCCCCATGTTTTCTTAACAATTTGGTTTTGTTTCATGTCAATATCTCTATTTTAAATGAAATACAGAGCAAAAAATATTAAAGCGTACTAGTTTATTTTAACAATTCAACATTTTAAAATAGGGTAGGCCATGAAATGAACAAATTTGACAAACTGTCATTGTCATTGTCATTGTCAATTTGAAAAGTGTTAAAATTTTGGCTGTGGAGCGTCAAACATGGAATTTGTCACGTGACGAATGCGTATCAGCAATTACATTGGCCGAGGAAGGATTAAGCTACCTTGCTATAGCTGGGAGACTGGAAGTTTCTCATTCATCAATATCGCATGTTGTCCACCGTTTTGAGCAAACTAACGACCATAACCGACGCCATGGGTAAGGAAGGCACCGAGAAACAACAGTGAACCAGGATCGTTTCATTCGGTTACGTGCTTTGAGAGAACGTTTTGTAACAGCTAAAAATCTTCAGGTACGACTTAACGCTACACATAACGTCCAAATAAGTGTATCCACTGTAAGAAGACGACTTGCAGAATAGAATTTAAGATTCCGAATTCCAGAAAGAGCGTCGAGGTTAAACGCAAATCATGTTTTTTGAAGTTTAAAAATATTAAATTGCTCGGTGGTACAGCAGCCCCAAAAGGGAAGGCCATAGCGGAGATGGGATTCGAATAGAGAGAAGTAAGTCTGGCAGAAGACACGTCCAGTTCTTTTGAAACTGATCGAATGGCAAAGCAGGCGGTAGAAAGTTTTTTAGTTAAGGTCTCAATATGCTTAGACCATTTTAGGTTGTGATTTATATATAAATATATATATATCATATATTATAATATTGCTGTTAAGTAGCAGAAGTTGTTAAAAAGTTCCGTTATAAGATAAGGCCACCGTTTGATCCACATTGAAGCAAAGCAGATTGGAATCGGACCAAGCCTTAATCATAACATTTTTTTTTTAAATGTAGATTTGTTTTTTTTTATTTTAGTTTTGAGCATATACACGGGCCAACAACGAGAGTAATTTTTCTCCAGAATATTTGAAACCCCCTGTGGATCGTTTCAGCCGTAACAACGGGTATACGCTTGATGCAAATTATAGCCCAATGTTTTCTTAACAATTTGGTTTTGTTTCATGTCAATATCTCTATTTTAAATGAAATACAGAGCAAAAAAGATTAAAGCGCACTAGTTTATTTTAACAATTCAACATTTTAAAATAGGGTAGGCCATGGAATGAACAAGTTTGACAAACTGTCATGTTTGTTTATTATGTGTCAATTTTATCTTTGAAAAGTGTTAAAATTTTGGCTGTGGAGCGTCAAACTTGGAATTTGTCTCGTGACGAATGCGTATCAGCAATTACATTGGCCGAGGAAGGATTAAGCTACCTTGCTGTAGCTGGGAGACTGGAAGTTTCTCATTCATCAATATCGCATGTTGTCCACCGTTTTGAGCAAACTAACGATCATAACCGACGCCATGGGCAAGGAAGGCACCGAGAAAC
Source organism: Kuschelorhynchus macadamiae (assembly GCA_030620095.1). Lineage (NCBI taxonomy): Eukaryota > Metazoa > Arthropoda > Insecta > Coleoptera > Curculionidae > Kuschelorhynchus > Kuschelorhynchus macadamiae. Next base: position 2,081,580 of record JAUTXW010000584.1, read on the forward strand.
AACAGTGAACCAGGATCGTTTCATTCGGTTACGTGCTTTGAGAGAACGTTTTGTAACAGCAAAAAATCTTCAGGTACGACTTAACGCTACACATAACGTCCAAATAAGTGTATCCACTGTAAGAAAACGACTTGCAGAATAGAATTTAAGATTCCGAATTCCAGAAAGAGGGTCGAGGTTAAACGCAAACCATCTTAGAGCGAGACTGCAATTCGCTAGACAGCATGTAAACTGGAATCTTAAGGATTGGGACGGACGAGTCGAGGTTTTGCTTGTACAGCTCCAACCGACGCGTACGAGTACTACGCAGGCCAAATGAGCGTTATTCACAGTGTAACATTCGTCAAACCACGCTATTTAATGGAGGTTCTGTAATGATTTGGGGAGGAATTTCTTTGACTGCCCGAACAGAACTTATTTCTTTACATGGTGGTCCATTGAACAGTGAACGGTACATTACTGACATCTTATCCGAACATATTGTTCCTTTTGCTCCTTACATAGGCCAACATTTCTTGTTAATGCAACTTAGAAACCATCAGCCCTTACCAGCCTCTCTTGACTACATTCAAAATTTTGTTACAAATTTATGGAACGACATTGATCAAGAGCAGATTAGACCCTTGTGTCTAGTATGAGTCGTCGATGTGAAGCCGTTATTCAGAGTAGAGGCGGAAACAAGCAGTATTGATATTCTCAATTTTTTTCTAATTTTGTCTTTGCCACCAATATTGTTATTATTGTTAATTTTAAGTTGTTAAATTGTTAAAATAAACTAGTGCGCTTTAATCTTTTACTCTGTATTTCATTTAAAAATAGAGATATTGACATGAAACAAAAACCAAATTGTTAAGAAAACATGAGGCTCTAATATATATATATATATATATATATATATATATATATATATATATATATATATATATATATATATATATATATATATATATATATATATATATATATATATATATATATATATTAGTTACGTATTATATATAATTTTTACTTTTTTAAAATAAAATTTCGTTAAATTTAAATTAAAACAGCAATAAATTGACTCAAAACCGGGTGGTACTACTTGCACTTGATGAAAAGAAAGAATTTTGCAATGAGATCAACCCCAAATTATGGAAGTGGCATAAATTATTGGTGGGTCACCCTGTAGTCCTTTCACATGCCTAATGAGGTTTTATTACTCTATACATTTCTGCAACAGACTATAGCACATTATCATAAATGAGTCTTAATCAATACAAAACCTAAAGATTTAGCTGAATCACAGCTCAACCGTGTAGTTAATAGTCTATGAACTATTAGCAAAGTTTACAGAATGTATGTTAATTCTGTAAACTTTTTCTGCAAAGTTTACAGAATTAACATACAAGTTCCTTCACTCGAGGTGGCGGCCTAGATCAAGAGCCGATACGTGCACGTGTTTCACAGTGTGTTACTGATGTGCGGACTTTGGCCAGGCAGTATAGGGTGGCTCACTTTCTTTGCCTACTTTACTTTCAGTGTTAGATATAGAGTGTTCTCGTGTGTGTATGCAAATCGCTCTTCGCGTTGTTATAATATGTCGGTCAATTATTGTTCCGTAGCTGGTTGTTTAAGTAAAACGATCATTTTTGAGTCTGTACGAAAGTTAACTACAATAGGCTTAAATGTCTTTGGAATCACTTCAGATCAAGGATCAAGTTTCTTTAAATTTGTAAAAAGTGACTTAAAATTAACAGAGAACATGCCATTTTTTTTTGTGGACAATATTAAACTTATATATATATATATATATATATATATATATATATATATATATATATATATATGACGTACTTCATTCGTTTAAGTCGACTAGGAACAATTTTTTTTCTTACATTTTTAAGCTTTCTGACGGAAACAAATAAATGTTATCTAGAAACAATGTTCAATACGGATAAAATAAAACAATTTAAACTCGCTTCAAGATTAAGCAATACTCATCATATATACCCAAACAACTTTCAGAAAATGAAAGTTAAATGAGCAATGCAGGTCTTTAGCCATTCAGTGGCAGCAGCTATGCACACTTACATTAATTTTCAAATTCTACCAAAAGATGCTACATGTTCTGCTAATTTTATTCTGAAAATGAATAATCTTTTTGATTTGCTAAAATATCTCAAAAAATTTTTTTGAAAAAAATGGAAAATTATTTTACGCTGTAAATAGGGAAAGAAAAAATATAACAAAGCAAATGAAATTTATATTTGGATAGAGATTAACCATTAATTCTATTTTTGTTTTATGGGACATGCTAAAGGACAGGGGGTATGAATATCTTTTCACTCGTAATTTAAACCAAGATTGCATCGAAAATGTTTTTGGTCAGGCTCGAAACTGTTGCGGGAATGTTAGAAATCCAACTCCGGTGCAGTTCTGTAGGGCTTTTAAAAAATTATTTGCGTTCAGACATTTGGACCAGACTGAAAGGACTATCCTTACGATTATTTTATCTCTTTGTATACAAGAGTTCGTATTTATTTTAGACTGAAATTTCTCAATCAAGAAATAAAATGTAGAAAAGGGAGTTATAAAAATCAAACAGTTCAAAAATTAACTATTTTAAGAAATTTATAATTTCGTTACTTATTTTTTTTTCTTGTTCACGTGTTAGAATTATCGTTGATTTTATTTTAAATTATAAGTATTGACATCTAATAAGCAACCATTTTTATTAAGTTAAGTTTTTTCTAGTTTGAGAGAAACATACATGGTCTCATAAAAATCGAACCAAGTTCGGATATCTGAGTTTAAAAAATCAAAAAACAAAATAAGTGACTGACAAGGTAGTTCACAACAACGCAAGGTATCAAACCCAACTTGTGTGTCTTTTTTTAAATAAAATATACAGGTTGATATATCAGTTAAAGGGAAAATTTTAACCTTAGTTCTGTAGTTGATGGTGTCCGATATACAAAGTGTTACAGTTACTTTATATATTTACTTTTTTTGATATACCTCGTACATTTCTAGAGATGCCTCGTTTGAAATTTGCATACAGTGTACTGGGACCAATATCTATCAAATGGGTATCATAGTTTGTAGGCAGATCTACAAAGTGTTATTTTTTCGAAGCTACGATCCCTTTAACCTTGTCAAACTTTTTATCTGGAGATGGTTCCCAAAAACAACACTCTGTAGATATTTTTTTTTCTATTACAGCCAGTTTGTAGATATAAGTCTCAGTACGCTGTGTGCAAAATTTGAATTATCTGATTTATCTTCAGAAATGTACCAGGTATAATAAAAAACTAAAGAAACAAAGTAACTTTAACACCCTGTATATCAGACACCATCAACTTTGGGACTGAAATAAGTTGGGAATCGTCCTATTATAATCTCATGTCTACGGGGTTAGATTTTTTGCCTTAACTTATAAATCACCCTGTGTTATTGTATTTTCGAGTTTAACGCAGAATTCCAATCAAATTTTATCTAGCACGTCCTTTATCTGAATGTTACTCTTTTCGAAATATTGATGTTTGAATTTTGATTTTAAATAGCTGTAAAACATAAACGGTTAGAATTAGTGCAAAACCGTTGGGATTTTCCTATCTTTGTTGTACCTATCGGTTTTTGTCACCTGACATCAACTTCCGATTTAACAGAAATTATACCTATATACAGTGTGGATTGTTAAAATGATCCACCCTGGATATTCCGGTTAAACCAAAAATTGATGTCATGCGGTAATGCGATAGGGAGGCGGAAGCCGTTACATATTATATTTATAATAAAATATATTTTCAATTGTCGTTTTTTATTACAATAACCGACCGATATTCTATATATCACATACCTACCAAGTTTTCTTTCTCTGCATTTTCTGCACCGATATTCTATATATCACATACCTACCAAGTTTTCTTTCTCTGCATTTTCTCTATTAAACGTTTATGAAATGTCACACCTTCCCCTGCCCGTTACTGAAACACCAGCGGCGACAATATTACCGTTTCGATTACCCCGACTGCCACACTCTTTTTTTGAGAAACACTTGGGATAGCTTGCGGTCCCTTTGCGCGAGCGGCATGGTTTTTACCTCCAAATCTGATTGTAGCTTTGCCGGCTGACGGAACTTGTATGTTAATTCTGTAAACTTTTTCTGTAAACTTTGCTATTAGGTTGTACCAGAATTTTATGACTACGATGGTACATCTCAAGCGATTGCAAAAATTAAGCCACAAAAACTAATAAACCAAAAGAGAAGCCGCTAGGGATATTCGAGGTGATATAAAAAGAATCCAGCATCGCATTTTATAACATTTTATAGAGTATGGCCATATTGTAAACGTAATAATGTTAGAGGGGGCATCTTTATAAGGTTATTAACTCCGTTTCTTTCCTTGTGATAAATGTTTTAAGGATGTAATAGAGATACGACCTTTTATGTACGTGTAATACAGATACTTTACTACCTGTTTATGGCTCAATTAATGATAGCTTTTTGAGACGTTCGAGATTTTTTCTCGCCTTTATTGTTTCGTGCACTCCCGTTTCGGCCATCCGAAAACTTTATTTTAAATGTTCCCCATTCGGGCGTTAAGAAATATATTCTGATTATCTCATTCCCATTTGGTGTGTTAAGAGGTTTCCATGATTTATTGTGTCATATTTTAGTACAGTATGGTAAGGATATTCTGTTATTAGAGTTAAGGGAAATTACCAGAACCGTCGATTATTTCAAAAGACGCAGGAATTATCAAAAAATGTCTTATATAAAAGTTGTAAGGCTTTTAAAAATCTACATATCTGTAATAAATTGGAATACACAGGTTCGCCCACAAAGTTGCGGAGAATTAATCTTATATTTTTTAAATGGAACACCCTGTATATTATTACTTATGTTGATCGTCCAGTCAGTTTAGAACACAGACACACAGGATTCTGACGCAGAACAGTGATATTTTGGTATATCTGAGTTCCACTGCATCTCACGATAATTTTCTAGTTCCAATTAAAATTTTTAATTATTTCAGTATCTTTTTTGTCAACATCTATTTTTCTATGGAATTTTATAAAGGTTAGTGGTTTAAAAATGTGTTTATTTAATTTTCGTCTTAATTCCTAATTACCGCTTTACTAAATTTAATAACCAAACTGCACACACCTGGTATACTGGTTCCCAAGGCAACGAAAACTATAGCCGTAACCGCATCTCTGATTCCTAAAGTAGCTCCAAAATGAGACGCGACATCTCCTATAACAGCTGTGACTACTCCTATGCAAAATATTGACACCACGAAGCACAGGTATCCTTTGAAGATATCTGAAACCATAGAAAATGATTGTTAAAAATGTTCTTGCAAATAATCAAAACAATGTTAAATATAAAAATATCTGGGATTTTTATTTTTTTTTCTATATACATATAGAAGATAAACAGAAATATCAATTTCTGTGCGGTTGTTGGTCGTAAAGAGTTATACGAAACGAAAGAACTAACGGTAAGGATTACTCCTTCGCCATTTTGTCGAGAATCGACATATATATATATATATATATATATATATATATATATATATATGTATGTTGATTTTTACTCCTTCGGATGGAAAAATGCAATGTGTTTTGATTCCGGGTGTACATCCGTTCACTACTGTCGTTCTGAAGAGAACAGTTTTGCTGCAAAACTGTTCTTTTCAGAACGACAGTAGTGAACGGATGTACACCCGGAATCAAAACACGATATATATATATATATATATATATATATATATATATATATATATATATATATATATATAAACGTAGATTCTCGACAAAATGGTGAAGCAGTAATCCGTACCGTTAGTTCTTTCATTTCGTATAACTCTTTACGACCAACAACCGCACAGAAATTGATATTTCTGTTTATCTTCTATATGTATGTGAAAATTCTAAAAAAATAATAATTGTCTAACTTAAAAAAAAAATGTGTTCTGTTAGTAACCTCATTATAATATTAATTTCTTATACCTAAATACTGCATAAACACTGTCTTTTATCGAAGAAAATTACAATCGCTTCTCAAAACTATGTTAAGCTTGATGCAAAGTTGTGGTGATTTTTGGGAATTTTATTGTACTGTGTTTATTGTAAGTGTATTAATTATATTAAACATTTTCGATAGTAAATAGATATCTTAATACAAAAATGTCATAATTGAATAATCTAGGAGCGTAATTGAATTTTAAAACTATTTTTAAAATATTTAAGTGCTGAATTGAATTGCTGACCAACCATCTTCCTACCGACAACGCCTGGAGCTATAGCCCCCATAGCCCCTTTTTTTTATCCAGTAGTCACCTAACTTGTGGATATTTCTTTCAACAAGTCGCAGAGAAATGGATTATTTGTTAAAATACGAAAAAGTGTTATAAAAAAAGTTGTTTATTATATAGTTTTACATATGTCTGTCCAATTTTGGTCAGCAGTTCTAATTTTCGATTTTTTTAACTTTACCCAAGACACTTAAATATTTTAAAAATAGTTTTAAATTTCGATTACACTCCTAAATTAATCAATTATGACATTTTTGTATTGAGATATCTACTTACTATCGAAAATGTTTAATATAATATACACCTAAAATTCCCAAAATCACGACAACTTACTTTGCAACAAGCTTAACATATTTTTAAGAAGCGATTTTATTTTTTTTCGAAAAAAGGCGGTATTTAGGTATAAGAAATTAATATTATGATGACCTTACTAACAGAACAAATTTTTTTTTAAGTTAGACAATTATTACTTTTTTAGTATTTTCAAAAAACAGGAAAAAGATAAAAAAAATAAATATTGGAATATTTGATCAAAATTAGGTACGCATATGTAAAATTACAAAATAAACAACTTTTGCATATTTTAGCAAATAAGTCCCTTTTCTGCATTTTTTTAAAGAAATGTCAATTTTGACAGGTAACGCAAGGCACGTGATTATTTTCGACTAAGCCATTTTTCATCCTTAGTAAAGCAAAAGTTATTGCCTATGTTAAATTTTGACAAAACGACCTAATAAAAAAATTCCCATATGATGCGAACTTTTTCAAGGACACTGTACATTATATATATATATATATATATAGTGTGGAAAAAAAGTATGGACTACCCCTAATAATTTGGTAGTCTGTAAGTTTTATGGAAAATGCTGGAACACGTTAATTTAGTATTTTAGTTTGTCACATTCTGATAACATTTATTTGTTTTTTATTGACATCTGTCAAAAATATGACGTAATCGACATTTCTTTTAAAGGATAACATATGGCATGTGAAATTTGAAAGCTCTTGTTTCACTCAGTATGTTCCTAGATTTTAGTGCGATTCTGTTGTGTCATTTCCAAATGGCGACCGTTCAATTGTGCTTGAAAAAAAATATTGTCTACCCCTAATAATTTGGTAGTCTTCAGGTTTTATGGAAAATGCTCGAACACGGTAACTGAGTTTTTTAGTTTCCCACATCCTGATTTTTATTATTTTTTTTTATTGACATCTGTCAAAAATATGACGTAATCGACATTTTTTTTAGTTGCAACATATGGCATGTGAACCATTATTTGAAAGCTCTGGTTTTACTCAGTATGTTCCTAGATTTTAGTCCAATTCGGTCGTGCCGCTTGCTCAATTATGATAATTATCTTTAATTGGCTCGCAGTAAATGAATAAATCTTTGTTGTTTTGTCAGGGAAAAAATCAACATGAATAATGGTTTTATTATCAAAGAAGAACTCGTAATATTAAATAAAACAATACAAACAAAGAAAACTTAATAATGAAATTAGAATGATATGTTGAGGATAAAACACATAAAATAAAAAACACTTATTTCAGGAACTGCTGACAGTGACGACCGTTGACAACTTGACAGTGGCCAAGTCTAGAAACAAATTCTTCTTGAACATTTTGTATCATTTCCTGTATATTGATTCGTATTTCCGTTCTTATGCGGTACTTTACTTCATCAGTATCTCTTGGTCTATTCAAAAAAGCTTTGGATTTTAAATAACCCCACAAAATAAAGTCTAATGGGATCATATCGTCATACATTTTGCTTTATTATAACAATATTTAATAATTGTCATATTTTTGACAGATGTCAATAAAAAAACAAATAAATTTTATCAGAATGTGGGAAACTAAAAAACTAAATTGTCGTATCCGAGCATTTTCCATAAAACCTGAAGACTACCAAATTATTAGGGATAGTCCATAATTTTTTTCCACGTACAATTGAACGGTCGCCATTTTGAAATGGCACAACAGAATCGCACTAAAATTTAGGAACATACTGAGCGAAACAGGAGCTTTGAAATGATATATCACATGCCATATGTTGTCATTTCAAAAAAAATGTGGATTACGTCATATTTTTGACAGATGTCAATAAAAAAAAACAAATAAATTTTATCAGAATGTGGGAAACTAAAAATCTAAATTAACGTGTTTAAACATTTTCCATAAAACCTACAGACTACCAAATTATTAAGCCTAGTCCATCCTTTTTTTTCCACATTGTATATATATATATATATATATATATATATATATATATATATATATATATATATATATATATATATATATATATATATATATATATATATATATATATATATATATATATATATATATATATATATATATATATATATATATATATATATATATATATATATATATATATATATATATATATATATATATATATATATATATATATATATATATATATATATATATATATATATATATATATATATATGAAGACCTTGGGACCAGAAAGGGACATGCCATCAAACAAAGTTTTGGAGAAAACGCCTTTTTTACTTATTTTCAAATCGTGAAATCCAAGCTTTACAGTTTTATCGGAAATAGGGTCAACAAATGTTTGGGAATATGTAACTAAAAACACAACAGAAGTGACACAAATATTTATTTAACGGTTTTTGAGTTTTTGAACATTTTTTGAAAAATTTGAGGCTTATCCTCTTTTACATAAAAAATATTATATTCTAAATAAAGGATCATAAAATGCATTTCAGTTTTCATTATTTTCAATATCCGAGAAATCATCCAGGTGTTGAATATCATCCAATGGTTCATTATTAGTATCTGGTAGAATCTGTTGGCAAGCATCAATCTCTTCATAAAATTTTAGAAAAGCTGGCGGAATATACTGTAAAAGCTGGGAAATATTTTCGATTTTTTTTCTGTTTAGTGCAATAGGTTCACTATATTTTGATTTCAAATCTCTGGAAAGTAAAACTGAGTTCCTTACACCTTTCTTTCCAATATTAACTGCTTTAAAGTCTTCATTTATAAGATGTTTGATGTACATTATGTTAGGTTGTTCAGATGAAAACTTGAGGCTTGATATTCTGGAAAAGTGAACTTTTTCTTTGTTATCTGTATAGTTTTTTTAGTAATTTCGCTTTGTAGCTCTTTGAAAGAAAAAAAATCTGATTGTTTTAATACAATCACCTCAAAGCAGTTTTATCTTTTACATTTTCTCACTGCTTCATTCCAGTCGTCTGGAGTATACACTTGCTTCATTCGATGACGTTTATATTTTTCAATGGCTGCGAAATCACGGTCACATGGTAATCTTGTATGTCCTACTACTAAGTATTTGTGTTCAATAGAAGTGAACATGCCTTCTATAGTGAGTTGTTGCCATAAACAAATTAGAGACCAATTTTTGTTTTGGCCACTGCAGTTATCTGTATACACACTGGGTTACTGCCACAAAATTGTTTTGGTGGCACCAATCCAGATAAAAATCATGATACAAACTGGAAATAGAGAGATCTGAATCAAGGTAGACTTTTGTTGGGTTTTCTGCCTGCTATAATGACTTGTGTATTTGGGGATTAAATCAATATGCTTTCTGACATTTTCACAGTGTTCTTCCGGTACCTTCTTCTTATTGTTGTCATCCCTTCCTCTTTGGTCTGACTTTGGAGCAGAACTACCTAAAAATACAGAGAACTTAACTCTAAGTCTGTCTCATCAGTAAAATATCACATGTTTCGCCGGTTAAGGCCATCTCAGATCTAGACCAATATATTTAAATCACTGTTATTACAAAAAAAATAAATAAAAAAACTACCTGCTTTACTTTGTTCAACCAGCCTTTCAATCCGTTTTTTTGAAATGGCGTGTATAGCAAGAAACTCCTTACAAATTTCAACTTTATGCCCGACTTTAACCCTATATTGCGATATTTTTCTGGATGAAGCAATTCTTTTGGTTTTCTTTGGGTAACTTCGCTTTTTTGGATTCACCTTCATACTCGAGAACAAGTAAATATTTTGTTTATCATAACTACCCAGGTTCCAAAAGGCATTAAATATGTCATTTTCCTTGCCTTCCAAAGGCTGTTTACATTGTTTTGTGCAACCGCAAGGTGCACCCAATTTTTTCGGCTCTATTTCCTTCCCTTTTGTATTTACATAACTGTGACCAAGATTTCTTTTAGTCTTGTGCTTAATTTTTTTATGTCGTTGGATATTTTTGTGTCTCCATCTAGATGGCGTTTTCTTTTCTGGAGTGGGCAAGGCATCTCGAGAAGTCTGGGGAGTATTAGGATGCTTATTTTCGTAAAGTAAGATATATTTTATTAAAAGGGGATAAGCCACAAAAAAACCCATAGAATGATTCTAATATTTTGGGTTTAAGAAATATAAAATAAGGGGACAAGCCACACATTTAACAAACTTACCGTTTCCGCGTCTATATCGTCCGAATCACTGCTAGTTCCGGACACTGTATAGTCTTTATCATCTTCACTTTCATTTAAAAACGGATCTTGGTCACTATCTTCAGAATCAAACTCGGAAAAATCTATTTTTCGCTTACACGCACGAGAACGTTACGCCGCCCTGTTGATTTCTACTGTGGTTTGTCCTGTTCTGATGCAATTTTAAAATAATGGCCATATAACGGGACTTCCTACAGTGGCGCCATCTAAGAGTTAATAGCTGAAGTTTTCTTGTTGGGATATTATATTGGTCTTACAGTTTTCGTTTTTAACTTTAACTCATGTTTAATGAAAATGTGGCTTATCCCCTTCTGGTCCCAAGGTCTTCATATATAGTAGTCATGACAAGTTGGTAAAATATAACGTATTATGACATATAAGTAAAATTAATAATATACATTATCCCTAAATAGATGTTCTAAAACCGATAAGGAACTCAGTTTTTGAGTAGTGGTGCCAGTTCCATATACACAAGGTGTCCCAATTTTTTTATACACGAAATATCTGCATCCCTCTAAATGAAAAAAAACTTTTTAAATAAAAAGCTCTTGGTTTCGAGAGTTGCTTTCAGTGATAATATCTGGTATCTGTGCTTATACAGGATGTCTCAAAAGAATACTTTTTTATACTTTCATCACTTTGTAAATAAAACATTTATTTCCTATATAAAAGGGCTAAAAAATTAAAAAAAAAAACATTTTTCTTCATCTATGTCTATAATGCTTAGCTTTAAAAACGATACAACAGGGGAAATGTATTTCCTTTTTTTGCATATAAAGCAATTTTTTTCTATCAATTGGTTACTTTGAGGTGAAACAAAATTAAAATTTCTATTATATTTTTATGAAATTTTTTTCGTTTTTTTTTTTGCATATAAACCTCAACTTGCGAAAACAAACTTCAATTTTTCATGTGTGGAGTTTCTTCCTTGTTAAGGAAGAACTGCACGCAAAAAGTGAAAAACTAGCGACAAGGTCTAGTCAAGTTCAAAGTAAGATGAAAAGGTACGTATTAGAAAAAACTTCCTGCACGTCCGACCTCAAAAAAATGTGTTATGTTTAGGCAATTTAAATTATATTTCGTTTAAAAATGGGTTCAAAAGGGTTCGCGCGCTGCAGAAATACAAAGACATGAGAACGATTTACCATTTCAAATTTTGCATTTACGCAGCCAAAGGATCGATGCAAGGCGGTAAAGAGCCATTTTGTCGAAAAAAAATTATATGCGACGGCATTTGCGTCAAAAAGTGGTCGAAAAATGGTCGAAAATGGACAAAACTATTTCTATTTTAAAAAATCGCATTTAGCGCCCAACTATACATATTTCCCTATTGAAATCACATTGAAGCTAATACACATCTCTTATAGTTTTAACATAATATTGCAGCGGCGGAAGGCTTGCAAATGATCCATAATACTGCATGCAGTTGCCCCTAAAACAATTTGGCACCACTTAATGAAGTAGCAGTTCTTTACGATTCGCCACTGACAAGCTGACTAGGTAAGATATTTCAATAACTTATTACCGATAAATTGTACAAAAATTCCAAACCGATAAAAAGTATTCGATATTTAATTACCCATCTTAATAAATTTAAAAACCAGTTTAGACAACAGCTGTTTTCCGTTCGGATAAAACCGATAGTTAAAAATTAAATTGCAGTGTTCTTAATTTTCCGCTCAATTTGTTCTGGAACTAGTTAATTTTAGAAAACACAACAATGTGAGTGACAATGTAAATGGAACTTTACTTTGCGGGTAATTCTATTCCGTGGTAAAACAGTACTCTAAAAATCGATGACATGTAATATACAAATACAAACTGATGAATTACATTATTTATTTTAGGAAAACTTAGTGCACATGTGACAATAGGTATATCTCAATGCCTAATAAAATTAGACATTGACTTGACGAAAAAATTCCGTTCAAGCTGCATTTTGGAGATCTTTATTTTGACGCATTCATCTTTTCATAAAAAGTACCTTTAATTTTGGTTTTAATGAGTTTTTTTGGGGCCTAGTATTTTATATTTATTCGAAAATGTAACAGTTTTAGCAAGAAAATACATTACGCCCTTTAACTTTGAAATATATATGGTGTCCATCCATATTTTGATCCATTTTGACCTTAAATATCTCGAAAATGAAAAAAAGCTATTGAGATGTGGTTTTCACTGAATATTTTCATTTCTCTTAAAGTATTATTTTAGACATTCGGCATTTGACAACCGGAAATACCAAAACCAAAATAACCATTTTTCAGGACACTTGGAGAATTTTAAATGGAACACTATATATATATATATATATATATATATATATATATATATGCACATTCTTTGTTTCCGGGTTCGGGTATTTCGGTTTTAATACCGATACCCCCCGAAGAAACTGACTGATGAGCCTTGCCCTTAAACAAATATAGCTTTTTTTTTTGGTATGTTTGATGTCTATTCCGACAATAGATGCAGTTGGGCTGAGTACAAGATCTGTCATTATTTGTATGTTAGTTTTTAACTTGCGATGAGGAGACTGCAACAATTCCCCATATGATCGGCAAAGAGAACGAATCTCAAATGGCTCAGCTTTTCTCTATTTATATTTATGCTTCTTTCCTCTACATTCGCTATTTTACATATATATTCTAACAGTGTTGTAAATAATTTCAGTGATATAGTGTCCCCTTGTCGGATACCCCGTTGAATATCAAATGTGTTGGTATCCTTATCTGTCAGTCTTAAACATGCGGTAACATTTTGGTAGATATTTTTAATTATGTTGGTATACCGGTGGTCTATTTGACATTCTGTTAAATTTGAAGTATCTTTTGTTGGTCTATTGTATCGAAAGCATTCTCATAATCTACAAATATCAATACTAACGGCTTGTTGTATCCTACACATTTTTCTATTACATTTTCCAAGTTAACAACATGTATATTATAACCGGGAGACCAGACTACAGCAGCGTTCTGAGCGGACATAGGAGAAGTATAGAGGTTTAACGGCTTCCATATTGTTAAAATCTCTGATACATCTCAAAATAAATCCATGTGCCTTAGATGCTTCAGAAATAATCGTAATAATATAAGGAACAAAGAAAAGTTTTGGGTCGTAAATGATGCCAAGATCTCTAAATGAATTCACACGAGACACTATGTTATTACTAAATAAATACTGAAAAATAATTGGGGATGCTTTTGTGGTAAATGACATAACGTTACACTTTCCAACGTTAAGCCGCAGACCATTTTGTAAGCATCATTTGCTAATTTAATCAAGATTATATTGCATTCTAATACAGTCGTCACCAATTTTTTTATACAACTTTACATCGTCAGCATAAAGCAAAAAATCAATCATCAAGTTTAATTCCAATATTATTAATAAAATAATTAAAAAGTAATTCAATATGACACGCCAACTTCAAATAATATTTCAGCGACGTTGCCATATAACCATTTTTTTACGGCTTAGCTAATGGCATTACCATTTGAAGCAAGACGCCTTTGTACGTTATCCGCAAATTCGTACTCGTTTGCAAGAATCTGGTGCTTTTGGCAGACCAGAAGATATCATGAGAAGACCTAGAACTTTTAGAATAGTACAGTTTGAAGAAGAAGTCTTTGCTATTGTTGAAGAATCCCCTACAAATAGGACGAGGGAGACTGCACTCCAAATACTGTTGGTCCGATGAAAACCCACATTGCGTAATTGAAAGTCGTCACCAATATCATTTTTCAGTGAATATGTGGGTGGATATTATTGACAATTTATTTAATAGGCCCAATTTTTTTTCCACAAAGGCTTACTGGCGACCTATACCATCAGTTTTTAGAGACAGAACTACTCGCTTTGTTAGAAGACGTACCCATTAGAATTAGACAGAACATCCGGTACATGCATGACGGCCCGCCCACCCATTTTGCTTTGAACGTAGGTCAGTGGTAAAATAGAGTATATCCTAATAGATGGGTAGGAAGAGGTGGTCCTCAACTTTGGCCACAGCGATCCCCGGACCTTAATCCGCTAGATTTTTTCTTATGGGAGCACCTAAAGGAATCGATATACACAGCACCGGTGCATACTGCAGATTTGCGAAACCGTATTATCCAGTTCTGCGAGGCGGTTTTTCAAATATTTTACCTTACTTTTAAAATACTTTTTACAAGTGGGTCTTCAATACAGCAAAAAAGAATCTTGTATCAATTTCCACGTTATACCCATATGAACATGCACAGAAATGTTTCTTATTGTTTTACGCGAAAACCATGCGTCGGACGAGAAAAAGCAGTAGCGTACCATATTTTTTTTACAAATATTTAATTCGAATTGCGCACGAACGCCACTGAAAAAATTTTAAAAAATTGAAATGTATACCAAATTTCATTAAAATATCTAGAGTGGTATTATAGATACGATAAGAACACTCTGTATACGCTTATATATAATTTATTAATAAATACAATTACCTGTTTAAGAAGGAGATTACCTAAACGTTAAAGACATGAAAACGATATTTATATGCATGCGCATATTTTTCTGTCACTTTTAAAGGATTTACGAGTAGTTATCCGCCAATTCTTCATTCGTATAAATGTTCCCATCGAACATAAATAAGTGAGGCAAACAAATCGATCTCGGAAGTATCAATCCAATTTAAAGTGGAATTACGTAGGCAATTTTTACCTTAATGACATCACGGACGTTCAATAATTTCGTATCTTGAAAGTCAATTTTTATTATTGCTTTTTCCTTGTGCAATTTTATACTCGAATAAGAAACTATGTATAGTAGAAATTTTTCGGATATGCAGTGACGTCATTTTTTGCATCTTTATAACAGTAGATTTACTGAAAAAAGTCTTTTCTTATTTCAACTAAAACGTGTCACGTCCTTTGTCAATCCTTAAGTGTGACATTTGAAAACGTTAAAATAGTTTTTCTACGACTGCTATGAAAACTGTCTAAAAACGCACGCCAAACAAGATCTGAAAATTACTAATTTCACATGATGTGTGAAAACTGCTGTGTAAAATTTTTGCACACAGTTTTGCTTAGGTTTGACCTCAATGATGGATGACTAGCACAAATGTCACTAAAGCTTGAATCAAGTAGGTTGTGGTTTTCGATTGCCTGGTTACTTTCATTTTAATTTCAATCCGTCAAAAATATTTTATTTTTTGCCAAAATCACCTTTTGTTGTATAAAAATGGAAAGTAAAAGTGAATTTGAATGTACGCCACCAGAAATAAAGGAAAAAGCTACAAGCGTCTCGCTAAACCTTTTGCCGGAAACTTCCAGATACAAATATGAGACCGCGTACATGAAATTTCAGCAGTGGAAAGCAAGAAGCAATGTAAAGTCATGTTCGGAAAATGGATGCTAGAATATTTTGAAGAACTATCGAAGAAATACAAAGCATCCATATTGTGGTCGATATTCTCTATTCTTAAAGCTACCTTAAAAGTAAAGCGCAATATTAATATTTCCGATTATATGAAACTACAGTCGTTCCTAAAACGAAAATCAGAAAAATATACACCAAAGAAGTCCAAAATTCTAACGGAGGAGGATTTTACAAAATTTTTAAATTCAGTACCGGATGAGCAATACTTGTTAATAAAAGTACGTACTAAAAGCTAATTTTATGGCATATATTTTTTAATCGTAAACATTGCAAAAATGTATTAAATATTATACGTTTAAACTTTCAGGCCGCAGTTGCTATCGGTCTAGCAGGAGCTTGTAGACGTGACGAATTGCATAGATTATCAGTCAATGACATCAAAGATTTAAATTCGGCTATGCTGATTAACTTAACAAACACAAAAAATAAAATACCTAGATCATTTACTCTGATTGGAAACTTCTACAATATATGTAAAAAGTTTGCCAATCTCAGACCAATCATATCCGAAAACAGATTTTTCTTGAATTATCAAAATGGAAAATGCACTAGACCTACTTTGATTTATTGATGCCTACAGCTTGTAGGCATCAATAAATTTGGACGCATGGCCACAGAAATAGCCAATTTTTTGAAACTGCCCAACTCGAGCAAATATACAGGCCATTGCTTTCGGCGTTCATCGGCAACAATATTCGTTAATGCTGGTGAGGATTTACTAACTCTTAAACGCCATGGGGGATGGCGTTCTAGTGCAGTGGCTGAAGGATACATAGACGATTCAATTGGGAATACATTAAAAATTGTAAACAAAATTGCAGAATCTGTAGACCAAAAACTTTGACGAAACTTCCCCGCTGAAGCCGGTTCCTTCATGTTCACGAAACCTAACGGAGAACATAATATATACGAATTCTATCAATAAACAAGATATGCCAGCACACAGTTTCCAAAACTGTACAAATGTAACCATAAATTATAACTTCAAATAGAGCTATTTTACTTTATATTTTGCGCTATTAACGTTAGATAATTTGTTAGATTTTGTTGTGATTAAATAAACTATGTGATGTACTTAATTGTTTAAATCTAGCCTAATCGTGAATTGTACTTTTGTTGTTAAATTTACCTCTTTTCCATTTTCGCTTATAATCTCCCTAGTGCTTCAATTATTTCCAGAAATTTTTCGAGTACAGATTTTTCGAAAATTATTCCGAGTCGAACTGAGGGATAATTTTCAAAGGAAAATGTGTGAAAATATCGGATTATTAATTCAAGCGCGATATTGGGTGAGAAAATTTCACACGAATTCAAACTAAAATTTAAATAATAGGTAATAAAAATGTCTACCAAGAATAAAGTTCAGCACTAATTATTCAGTTCAGTATTAATTTGTAGTGTCAGTTGTTATTTTCATTCTAATTATGTATTTTCCTTGGATCTTAGTAAAATAAAACATTTCATATCGCTTTAGAAACATGTTGAGTTAATGATCTTGAATGAATTTGTGCTACTAAAGTAATAGGAAATTTCACTTTTATATGAAATTTAATGTAACATGTGTACAACAACGTAAAATCATATCGTTTCTATCCTTTATCAAATTAAACTTAAAATATATATATATATATATATATATATATATATATATATATATATATATATATATATCCTTGGATTTTAGTAAAATAAAACATTCCATATTGGATTAGAAACATATTAAATTAGTGATCTTAAATTAATTTGTGTTACTAAAATAGTATGAAATTGTATTTTCATATGAAATTTGATTAATAGGACGTAAAAGCATATCGTTTTTATCCTCTATCAAATTAGTCTTAAAAAATATATATATTGTTTGGATTTTAGTAAAATAAAACATTCCATATCAGATTAGAAACAAGTTAAATTAATGATCCTAAATAAATTTTTGTTACATAGGAAATTTAATTTTCATATGAAATTTGATGTGACGTACGTAGAAGAATGTTGTTTTTATCCTTTATAAAATTAATCTGAAAAATAATATAAATTCCTTAAATTTTAGTAAAATAAAACATTCCATATCGGATTAGAAACAAGTTAAATTAGTGATTTTAAATAAATTTGTGTTACTAAAATGATAGGAAATTTCATTTTAATATGTAATTTGATGTGACGTTGGTAAAAGCATGTCGTTTCTATATCCTTTATCAAATTATTCTTAAAAAAATATATATTCCTTGGATTTTCGTAAAATAAAACATTCCACATCGGATTAAAAATATGTTAAATTAGTTATCTTAAATACATTTGTCTTACTAAAATAATACGAAATTGGATTTTCATATAAAATTTGATGTGACGTACGTAAAAGCATATCGTTTTTATCCTTTATCAATTGTATTTTAAAAAATATATTTTCCTTGGATTTTAGTAAAATAAAACATTCTTTATCGGATTACAAAAATGTTGAATTAGTGATCTCGAATAAATTTGTGTTACTAAATTAATAGGATATTTTATTTTCATATGAAATTTGCACATCTTCTTTTATCCTTTATCAAATTAATATTAAAAATGTATTAAGCTTGGATTTTAGTAAAACAAAACATTCCATGTCGAATTAGAAACATGTTGAATTAGTGATCTTGAATAACTTTATGTTACTAAAGTAATAGGAAATTTTATTTTCTTTCAACTTTTAGTAAAATAAAACGTTTCATGTTAGATTAGAAAAATGCTGAATTTATAACTGATCTTGAATAAATGTGAGTTACTAAATAAATAGCAAATTTTATAACAGTATATACTCCCTATAACCGCCACGAAGTTACTACAATTTTAGGAAATGTAGTTTTAACACATAAAAAATTGCAAAAAACATGTTACTGTTTTTGAAATATAGAACACGTTTGGCGCCGTGCAGGCAATATTTTTAAAATTTTATAAAAAATAATTCGCCTCAACTGAAATTTGAACCCAGGACTTACCGGGACAACGTATTAACCAACCGAGCTAACGAGTCCTGTTTCATTTTTACCTTATCGGGGAACATATGCATCATCAATTTCAAAGTGTTGAGTGTGAATTTGAATTTCTCAATGTTCTCAAATAAATCCAACACAGAATTGAAAAATAACAGCAGATATATTACTAATTATATTTTTAATAAATTATGTAATATTTCATGGTATTCTTAATACACATCTTCTCGTCGCATAGGTGAAGAGATAGGACTCGGCACTTCGCTAGTACTGATCATAAAATTTCGATGTTTAAAAACGTATAAATAGTATTTTGACACTTACTTTATTTCTTTTTGTATTCCCCAAACGGTTCAACGATGGTTGGTTATCAAGAAGTGTTTCTTGTATCTTCTTAAACAGGTTCTCCTCCAATAATTCTATACCAGCTTCCTTTACTAAATATTTTAAAAGTGGCAATTTACGGTGTTGTTTCTCTATTTCTTCAACACTTTCGCAAAATTTACAAAAGCCGTACTTATTAATTTTTTCCATTTTAAATATAAGAAATTGTGTAAACCTTCTGCAACAATTATTGGTTTGACAACTTGCTTATGGGAAATATTTGCTGTCATAGCCTTCTAAGATTTGTGAATAGAATTTTGGTTCAAGCTCATATTATTCGTCATTTCATTTTGACATAAGCGTGTGAAAAGTTTTCACACGGTGTTTGAAAAAATTTCTCACAGTTTTGTCAAAGTTGAAAGAATAAAAATAATCAAAATTGTATTTTTATTTTTATTTTTTTATTGAAAATGACTCTTTGCACACTCGTGTGACTTGTAGCCTGCGGCTCGTGCACAAACCTCACGCTCGTGTGCAAAGAGTCAGTTTCTAAACTTGTTGTACAATATACTATTATCTATGAGTCAAAACTAAGTCAATATTGAAAATGTCGAAAAAAATTAGAAATAGGCGACTAAGTGAGCAAAGCCAGCTTATTATTCTTAATATATTGGTTTTTTTTAGCTAAAAAAGCAACAAGTAGCTGCAGGAATTGCCTTGGACCTTCAGAATGTGGTGGAAAGAACAGCTTCTGCAACGAAAGTAAGTGCAAGATCGATATTTAATTTAAGAAAAAAGGGACTAAAATCGGACAAATGATTCAAAGAATTATTATCAACAAGAAATAAGGAGCATATAAAGATAACCGACTACTTAAAAAGTAAGATCCGGAATACCATTTATCGCATGTATGCTCAAAAAGAACATATTATCATAAAGTCTCTCCATCACAAACTAAATTATGATATGTCCAATAATTTCAACTATTTTATTAGTTTTCTGCGAAAATGGGTAGGAAAAATTGGCTTTAGGTGGAAGAGAAGTAAAAACCGCAACTATCTCGTGTATTTGCCAGATGTTTTTAATACAATAATTAGGTTTTGGAGGGAGTACACAAAAAATATGAATTCATTAGAAAACGTTTTTACTCCAGTTTTCCTGGATAAAACATGGATATTCAATAAAGTGTTTTTTGGAAGGTAAGCTTATGGAGCATTTTGACTATATTTGTTTTTTGTTTCATATAGTTTTCTTGTGCATTTACATTCACATTTAGTTTACTTCGATCAAAATACAAGAGTTCTAACCACACTACACCACAACTTTTTACGTTCTGGACGCCCGTTTCGCTAACCAAAACTAAAAAACTCGCTTATAAACTTAGTAATTTAGAATTTGAACAATAGTTAGATTTCCAAAGAAAAATGTTCGTAGTTATCGATGCCAAATTTTTGAAGAAAATGTGTTCACTTAAAAACAAACTGAGAAAGTTGAAACCACAAAAACAAATTTCCTCGGAAGTCGAGAACATTGTAGAAAACCATTCTTCTCAACCCTTTGATATAGAGAAATTGCCCTTTTGAATAAAGGTTTGAATTTTGCAGAGCCTCCAGTAAAAAACAGTTTGCCAACTATTATAGCGAATATCAAAAGTTCTATTCAATTCGTGCCAGAGTCAACTAAAGGATTCATTAGAGAGGCTTGCAGCAATCAAATCTCAAAAAACGTTGTTAACAACAAGTCAAAATGTGTTTCTCGTAAAAATACTGAAGTTATCCAGGGACTGAAGAAAAAAGACTTTTTATTTAAAAGCTGACAAAGGAAATAAGGTTGTTATACTAGACAAAACAGATTATCTTGAAACAGTAGACAATTTGATTCAAACTGGTCCTTACGACTTAATTGAAAAAAACTCGTTATCAAAAATGATAACAGAAGTAAAAAATACTTTAAAACAGTATAGAAACCTTGTGTCCGATAAACTAAAATTTAAACACATAGTAACTCACAGTTATCTAAACTGTATTGTCTTCCCAAAATCCATAAACCTGTAAGTCCATGAGACCTATTGTTTCAGCTGTTGGATCACCAACGTACAATATTTCAAAATGGTTAGTAAAAGAATTCAGCAAATTAAATATCTCGGACGATAACTTTGAGGTTACTAACTCGTTAGAATTCTTAGATAAAATTAAGAATGTTCACTTAAAAGAAGGTGAAATTTTAATATCTTTTGATGTAAGCTCATTGTTTCCTAGTGTATCCATACCACTAGCTTTAGAGTACCTAAAATAACTACTTGAAATCAATAATATCAAGAAAGAAATTATTGATGAATATTTGTTTCTCACAAAATTATAAATCAAAATAAATAAATGATATAAACAACTTGACGGAACTGAGATGGGCAATTGCTTATCTCCGTTCCTTGCAAATTTGTTTATGGGTAGATTAGAAAACCAATTCAAAAAAGAACTCAAGTATTTCCCAAGGGTGGGGTATAGATACGTAGACGATTTATTTACTATTTTTGATACTAAAACAGAAAATTTGGACACTTTCTTAGAAACATTAAACAATAGATATCCTTCCATTAATTTTACATACGAAAAGGAGAACAATGGGCAATTACCTTTTCTCGACACGTTAGTTATTAGAAATAACGATTAATTAGAACTTGATATTTATAGGAAATTTGCTAATCAGTATTAGTAGGGTATATAACATCCGACTCATTTCATTGCCGTCAACACACAATGGTAGCATTTCATTTCTTAACTCACATGTTAGTTAATTTTCCATTAACTAATGAATGTTTTAATAACGAAATGAATCGGATTTAAAATATAGCTAAAAGCAATGGATATAATGATAATTTTGTACATAAATTAGTAAATAGACATAAAAGATGCCACTACTCTTCAAGCACCTGAGGCTCCCAATAAGTTCATAGTAATCCTATATGATCCCAGATATACGAGAGGTCTATAAAAAGTATTTAAAAATGTAGGTTTTAGAGTAGCCTACAAAACGGAGAACAGTTTGAAAAATCTCCTTGGAAACCCTGAAGACAAAGTCGACTTGAAGGAGAGGAGTGGCATCTATGAAATTAACTGATTCCGATTTAAAATATGTTGAGCAAACTAAACGCTGCATAAACATTCGTTTTAAAGAACACATGACACATTTAAGATACGGAAGAACAGAAAAGTCAAGCGTTGCCCAACATGCTTTGGAAAACAGTAACCTAATAGGAATAAATAATCTTAAGTTGATTAAAAATGTATCTACTAATAGATTATTGGATGCATTTGAGAGTATAGAAATAGTTACATGTGATAAGAAAGCACTAAATAAAGACAGAGGGCCTAGTTCCTATAGTCCTCTCTATTGTTTACTTGACAACGGCGCAGTCGGGTGCAACCAAGTGTATACAACCTATAAATAGTCTCGGTTAGGATAAGTTACTTTAGTTTATATCATCTGCTGATGATGCTAACTTGGTTAGCGAAACGCGCGTCCAGAACGTAAAAAGTTGTGGCGTAGTGTGGTTAGAACTCTTGTATTTTGATCTATCTTCCACCACAGGTTCCAGTGTTAGGATTTAGTTTTCTTGTGCAATTACATTAAGGTCGGCATACAAATTTTGCTAATTTAAGTTCTTTTAACCCAAATCATAAAAAAACTAAGTTTATTAGAGACAACTTTTTAACGGTATGGCAAAGATAATTAATAATGAGAGTGTGGAAAAATTATTATTTTTATTAAATATCAAAAAAGAGAAATGTTACAAGGTGTCGAAAATGGCTAAAAATCAGTAAATTTTGCACCATAAAAAATATTTATATTTATTTTTTTGAGATTAAAATAACTTATTCCCATCCCCGCAATAATCAGGATTGTAAATCTTCAAAGGCAGTTTAATTTAATTGATAAGCACGACCAGAATTTGGGTTAAAAGCCAATCGTTTTTGGCCGTGAAAAAATAAAAATGTTTATTTTTTGATATTAATCAAAAACAATTACTTTGTTAAAATCCTATATTATTTATCTATTCAATACTGTTGAGAAATTGTTAATAATAAACTTGTTTTTTATAATTTTGATCAAAATAAGAACTTGAATTCATGTGATGAAATGTGGTGAAATGAATTAATGTTCGTAAATATACTTGACTTAAATTATATATAAGATTTTTTTCTTTTGCTCCAGTGTTATATATACATCGTTGTCAACGCCGGCAATGAGAACGGTTTTTTCAAGAGAGCTAGTTTAGTTTTTAAAAGCAGGACAAAAAGTGGGGACTCACTACTAACTTGTTCATTATTTGCCGCCTAAATCATTAATTATCATGAACAACGCAAACTACCACTCTGGGCTAGTAGAAGACATACTCCGAAATTCTTGAACCAAAGAGTATAATTTAAACTGTGTAAACGTGTATTATCGCGTTTAATACTGAAGAACAAAAAAAACAGTAAGTAATAGGTAATAGATTTTCAAAAATACTAACTAATCATAGTTTACTTAAAATTTATTTGTGCTTATCTTTAGTTATAGTCGAACGCGGGCTTATCGTGCGGGTCCAAAGGTCACCAACATTATGAATCAAATCAGAAAATACAGTGAATGTGTGATTCTTTTATCGAGCTATTAAATCTCGATGGGCTATGTACAAATATACAGTAAGAAAGAAAACAGTTTTTTTATTATATTACGCAATATTATTAAGATAGCCACTTAATATTATTTTATATATTAAATGCCGAGGGAGTAAATAAGAAAATTCGCTAAATATGTATTTGGTTAAAAATTTTTGCTTGGCAAAAACAAAAATACACAAAATGGCAAGCGCCTTAATAAAGTCGGAAGGCGGTTCGAATCAGTGGAGCAATCAGGATATGTTCTGTTTATACAGCCACTTAATGAAAGTGAGATTTTTTTATCAATCACCAAAAATTATGAGCCCCGCTTGACCTAAAAATCTAACCACTTATACAGTGTCATTTATTTAAATGCGGGCCACCCCTGTGCCAAGAAAACTTTTTTTTTTTGTATTGTGATAACAAATAAATTTTATTTTGCAAAAATATTATACACATTTGTTAAAAACACAAGATAATTAGTTATTACTTCCCTCGTGAGATTTT
Source organism: Kuschelorhynchus macadamiae (assembly GCA_030620095.1). Lineage (NCBI taxonomy): Eukaryota > Metazoa > Arthropoda > Insecta > Coleoptera > Curculionidae > Kuschelorhynchus > Kuschelorhynchus macadamiae. The sequence continues at coordinate 2,106,208 of JAUTXW010000584.1, forward strand.
TTCAGATCTTTATGTTTAGGGGTCCCTAGATGACAGAAAACACGTTTTCTCAATTCCGCCTGTCTGTAGGTACGTCTGTCCGTCAGTCTGTCTGTTCGCGGCATAGCATAGCTAAAAAACTACTTATCCGATTTCTTCAAATTTCAGTCTAAAATTAAGGGCCACGCAAGCGAAAAATACAGGCTATATATATATATATATATATATATATATATATATATATATATATATATATATATATATATATATATATATATATATATATATATATATATATATATATATATATATATATATATATATATATATATATATATATATATATATATATATATATATATATATATATATATATATATATATATATATATATATATATATATATATATATATATATATATATATATATATATATATATATATATATATATATATGCAGCAGCATATTAGGTAAAGGATTTTGTTTTTGTTTTATTAGCCAGTCATAAATATCACTTTTATTCCAGGATGAAGTAGGTTGTTTAAGATTCTTGAATGATAAGATGCATTGTCCAGAATGATTAAAGACGGAGCGTCTTTTGGATTTCGGAATCAGTTGTTCTTTTAACCACTTTTCAAACAGTTCATAGTTCATATTATCATGGTAGTCCATACTTTTGAATGTTGAAGAAAACAGTAAACTTGCACCTGGGAGAAATCTTGTTGAAGAACCTGCATGCAAAATGATGAACCATTTTCCCGTCCCACATCCCTTTTTTCTCTTGACACAGACTCGTCCTGCCAAGATTTCGAACCATTTCCATTAGAAAATATCCAAGTCTCGTCTAAAAATAACACGTTTCTAAATTTTGAATTAACATTTTCCGTGTATTTCTTTAAAATACTCTGACTTGCTATATGTGGCAACCCGCATATAAATCTTTGCTTACAGTCCTTTTTATATCGAAAACCCAACATTTTTATTAATTTTGATAACGATTTTAGTCCAATTTCTAATATGCCTCGATTTTTTAAAGCTTCTTTTAAAACTTTAAGGGTTATATTAGTTTTTGATGTGTATAAATCGTAAATTGCATTACGAACATCCATTTTTACATTGTGACTTAAGCCTTCTGTCTTTGGCTTTTTTCGTGTAAATTTCTTAATCTTCTTCGGTAGTAAAGTATGCTTTTTTTCATGCACAATTTTCTGCACAGTCCTTATACCGATTCCCAGAGCTTTTGCTACTCTCTCCTGGATATTGGCCGGTGAATTTTTATTTTCGTAATATTTCATTAGATTTAGTACCACTTTTTTCGCTTGTGGATGCAAAAAACCCGATTACACATTTTGTCACTGACTTGTCAATCTGACTTTGAAGTGACATCGCTCAAAGATTTTGGCAACTGCTGGTATTTATATGTTTATCCCCTTTTTTCATACGAAAATATCATAGGTCTATCTAATTCATCTTCCGGATTTTATGCCGAGGATATGATTACGCGTAATAAAAGAAAAACAAACTGAAAATTGATGTTGATAAATCGTATGACCTGCATGATAACACTGCTTTTGACTATACGCTAAAACTGGGAGCAGGTAGGGCCGACAAAGGTTACCTGGCTTAACTTGGCTCCTAGTTTTAAGTTATATGGTAAATAATACAACCAAAATTTAAAAAAATGATAACAAATAATGACAATAACCAATAACTAGCTATACTGTAGAATCAAACAAATACTTGTGGCTATGTTTATAAATGCATCTCTAAAATATATGTAGTTTTTGGCTTTTATATTAATAGATTTGGTCTATTAGGTAATAAAGTAATAGATCCTTCACAACAGTAATAGACGTCACGGGGGGATACGGCACGAAGCAACGATGCCAGATCCAGTTTACTGTTTCACTGTATTTTATGGAGGATTCAGAATAATTATTATTCTTACTGTGAATTTTGACTCCAAAATAAAAATATAAAGTATATGAATGGGCGAGAAGTATACCTTCGTTGAATGCATTGGCGAGAAGAGATATAGTAACGATTCGTAAGAAGAATTAGCAGGAAGCAATAGCCTCAATGGAATATTGCTGTAAAATAATTTTAGCCATGAATTAATAATGAATTTGAGGTATTTATAAACTTTTTATGAAAAAAAAATGTTTTCCCAGGTTTTTTAAAATCAGAGTTTTGGCCTAGTTTCACAACGTCGTTTCAACCTAACAAGCCAAAAATCGTTGAAGACGAATGTGAACCGACAACTACCGATGTTAGACGAACGGTAAAGAATGGACGTATGACCACGGAACCTGACGTCACTAGAAAATTTCATCTCAGCACCCTGGCCTTGTCTTGTAGGAGGAGTTGGTACTGCTTATATAGTGAAGTAAAAAATGACCCACATAACACGTTAAAATAAAATGTACAAAACTGGTAACTATTTACGTAGTTTTCTTTCTGTTATTTTGTTATTTATTTGAACGCGTGAACTGTTTTTCACAGCAAATTAATTATAATTTAAGCAGGGGTTGTTTTGTAAACATGTCGGATTCGAGAACTCATTTCCATAATCTATTCAAAAAACCCTTTCACGTTTTTCCAAACAGATTAACTTAATTAGGCCTATTTCCCTTTCAGGGGAGTCCAATTACGGATCCTATTTCAAAGGTTAGAGTGACTGAAAATAAAAATAACATCGTTTCTTGAGCTTCGGTAAGTACACTTAATTCAAATTAATTTGAACCAGAAAATTGCTGAATGTCAAAAAGCTAATTAGCTTTGAGCTATAATTGAATAGCACGTTGCAAGGTTGTCGTTTTCCCCTTTGATTAAAAACACCTAAAGATTCATAACGCCTATAGCAAATACATTGAGTGTTGTGATCCAAGGATAACGAAGAAAATATGGTAGAGGCCACAGTGGCGTAGCCAGAAATTGCTTTTAGAATTTTTAAAATTTCCGATGTGCAATAGCCAAAATAGGTCAGCAGTGTTATGTATGAAGGTAGTCTTAGATACACCCTACAATCCAGGCTGCCCCTCTTAATAATTTTTGAAAGGGAAGGCGGGTGAAGTGATATTTAATTTGAAAGGTCTTCAGATGTTAAATATTTCGGTGGAAATATGTAGAGGTATTGAAACAATGTCAGGACTTCCCCTTTTGACAATTTTAAATGGAAGGGGTCGAGGATACACAAGTAATATGTCACGTTGTCCCTGTAGACTCTGGGTGCGTGTATCAGTCGTGTGCCTAACCTTATGTGTCTAGTCCTACACACTTATTTTCGATCTTATTTTACTATTATCATAAGGTTGACGGTTATTTTTGATTAACAAACGTCCGCTAGTCCGATACATCCGGTTACGGATATATATATGTTATACATTTATCTGTAAACATTCTCATTTAAAAAAAATAGCTATTTAAAAGTTAGGAATACTAGACTTTCTCTAAAATAAATTACGACATAACAGAAACTGTGAAACCCATATCCAAAAATTTTAATTAGAAGTTATAGGGAAAATATTTTTTTTGACATATCAATTTTTTTTAATTACCTACCTCAGTAAAACGTACCTACCGTATTTCAAAATGAAATTACGGGGAAAAAATTTTTTTGGCAGATGTAAAAAAAATCAAATAAATACCGTTCCTAAAAGTTACATGGAACCGTGAAAATCGTATATAAAGTTTTAAGTAGTTTAGAAGTTATTTTGAGAGCTGTCACAATATTTTTTCAAAATAAATTACTCCCCTAAAAGTTACATCGAATTTTGAAAACTTTTTAAATAATTTATTGTGTTTTATTTAATTATTTGTTTTAAAATTCCATTCCTAGCGACTATTAATTTTCATCTTCTCCCAAAGCAATAAGGATTTCTGGCATGTTCAGCCCAAAAAATACCGGCAGATAAAATTAAAGAGAAACATTGATCTTATTACTATTAAACACGCCATATGTAATTCCATTCAAATTCAAATTATGCGTAAACTTTTTCATGACCCCTGATGCCAGAAGTAAAAAAAAAACATCAATTTAACGCAAATAATTCAGTTTGTTAAACTGCAACAAAACAAGCCAACTAATTTGTATTTCGATCTTTTTGTGCATGTTGATTTGTTACAGTTTTATGCAGATTAAGATAATATATTATATTTATTAAAAGTATTTATTTAAATGATATTGTTGTATTATTACTTTATTATAAATGTATAAAGTATTTTTTTAAAATGCTTTGTACTGTACAATTTTGTTACCATATTCAAGTATAGTCAGTGCCAGTATTGAGATTTCCAATTAAAACGAACAGATACTGCCTGTTTGTTATGCTTTTGGCAACACCAATTTGAACGGAAGTATTTTGTCAGTTTGTCTTTAAACTGTCAAATATTTTTTTAGAAATACGTAATCAACAACAAACAGCACTATCGTACCACTGATAAGCAATTTGTTAGAACTTGTACATATTCAAACCCACTAATATCATAACCATTCTTGATTCTGCCAAATATTCTAATTTTATGGCGCGACATTCCTGACAGGACGTCAAATTTGACATGGCTATTAGGCACCGTCCACATTAGTAAATTTATAATTTTTACGTTTTAAACTGAGAAATATTTTTTTAGAAATACGTAATCAACAGCAAAAGTTATGGTACGAGCGGGGATCGAACACGCACCTCTGGATCTCTAGATCATTGCTCTAACCAATTCTGCTATCATATAGTAAAGTGGTTATTATACTAGTGAGTTTGAATATTTACATATTCTAACGAATTGCTTATCAGTCGTAATTATTTACCTACAGGGATGGTTAAGTTAAATCAGTCTAGGACAAATAAAAACAAATGCTTACCTGTAGGAGGGACGAAGGCAAATAAAACCTTCCAAAATACGGTAAGACAATGCATGAAGTAATCTAGCTTGGATGGTGCTTTTTGATCGTCTTCATCGCTTGCGCTAACAGTCAAGGCTTCGATGAACTGTTCTTTCCACGACGAAGTTCCAATAAGAAGCGAGGCATTGGCGCGCTGTACTAATTTATCTACTGTATTCTGTAAGAAGAAGTAAAAGATTGACCTTAATTATAACATTTTGAAACATTGTATCTATTTTATGATGATCACGTTTCTGGTAATGTTATTATGAGCCATCTGTCTTACGTGTATGTTATCTATCATTTGTCACACATTATTTTGTCACATCATTACCAATTGTTATTTATTCACAGTCATAGAAAACTTCTTGATGCGGTATATATTACGTATATATGAAGATACGTAACGCCAATATCAACATAATTATGAACACTCTCTTGATAATAACCAACTCACCTCACCCCGAGAGGTCTACATATTTTTTTTTATAAATACGAGTCATGCTATAACGGCCCCAGAAAAGGTAATGAGTAGCACATATTTGAAACGAATATCCATACATAGAAAATTACAGTCATTTTTTTAAATAGATTTTACTAAATTGGAGCTACTCTCCTAAAAATATCCAAATTTTCTTGTGCCAGTCCCAGAAATATCCAAGGAGCCGGTTTTAAGGCAATCAAATTAAATCCATTTTATTTAAATATATACTTATTTACCTCTGGCTGCTTTTTCAGCTATCAATACCTATGTTTTATCAAAGGCCACTGGATGCTTTATGGTTTTTAAATATACCAGAAGAACGTAAAATATATTTCCAAATTTTCTTCAAGTTAGATTTTTTAATATTTCGGTACATCTTAGAACAAATAGTAAACTGCAAAGTTGTAGAAAATAGATTAAAGTTTAAAGATGGGTCGGCTTTTGGCAGGACTCTGAGACATGGATGTATTTTTCGCAAGTAGTTTTTTCGTGAAACATTTGGCTATATACGACAGAAAAAAATTATGTTTTTTTATTAATTTTTTTAGAAACAAAACTTTACAAGAATTTTTAGTCGTATCCATGCTTTTTCAGAATATTTTTTGTTTTTGACGAAAATTTGAACTATTTAGGCACCAGAGGGCGTTAATTGGATCCTTATATTTGAACTAAAAATTTAAAAAATAAAAAAAAACTTTTCAAACTTCAATTATATTATTAATTTATCTTTAGAGAAATTGAAAAAAAGTAATAAAACCAAAATACATATACATTTATAATGTATATTTATAAACATACCCGCACTAATATCATAAAATAATAAAATGACAATAAATCAAGCAAGCTTTTCGTTTTCTCGAATAAAGTGAAACCCATTGTTGTAGTTGTATGTAATTCCTAAATATATATATTTTGTTCCGGGGTTGCATTCACCGTTTTCAACATTACAACTAATTGACCTGCTAAGTCTTAAAAAAACATACGTACGTACATACTACAAGCATCAATTTGGAAAAACCCGTATTCTTTTTTTAAAAAAAATTCTGAAGACTACAAACGCTAGAGGGAGCCAAATACACCGATTTTGTATATCAAGTTGCCCGTCTATATTATCAACAAACTGACCAATGCTTTATGAATTTCACATTGACAGTGACACATTCAAAATGGATACTTTTATTGACATTTAAATCCTTTAATCAATGTCAAGTATTTGACAATTATTTTATTTTATGAATTCAGAATAGACTGGGTACATTTAATTTAACTAAATATATTTATCATTACATTTCCAGATTGGATTTTAAAACATATAACTTGTTATCTCCCATAAATTCGCAGTGCGTTGTTATTACTACATGCAATGCCCTTTCGTAACTCCTCTGAGATTGCTGTTAAGTCAGCAACGCCACGTAAAACCACTAAACTACCAACTGAATAATCCTTTACATCCCATCTAAATTGCGGTTATATATATAGTGTCGCCGGCAAAAGCCAAATCCTGTAAACGCAATTGTTTGTTTTATAATAGCTTTAGCTCTGCATAGAGTCCTTTTTTAAAGCTTAATTTACGGCGACTATTTATGGCGTTTAATTTATCTGTTACGTTTAAATTTGACAACGATGCGGCGTAAGTGATGTATTACCTTAGACTATAAAAACAAGAGAGACCCAACTATTTACATTTAACACGAGATCATAGACTGAATATTTTCTCTCTCTACAACATCGATAGGTGTATGTTGTTGTCACGTTTTAAAAATTATCAAATATGTTTATATATTTTCACAACACAGTTATCAAAAAACTACACATAATAATAAACCTTATTCTATAAAACATTGTTTTATTGTCTAAGTAATTAACTAAGGTCTTATAAAAGTTACACAAATGTAATAATAAAAATGTTACCAAACAGAACTAGTAAAGATGGTACAACTATTCATTCATGGCAATCATCATAGCACTCTTGTTTTATAGTCTAATTACAAAACAGATGCTGCAATGTTGTCATTTTTGGTACCTCGTTCGATCGTTGTTGTTTATGTATATTTTTAGTTTTTTAATGATTTTGTAAGTTCTGTGTTGTAGTACTTAAATAAATGAAAAACTATGAAGTGTATTGTTTGTGGAAATACAGACTATTTATGTCCGGATTTTGATATTTAAGCTATTCGAGCATGTTAATTGGTATGGAAAACAAAATAAAATTGGTGCTAATTGAACAACATCAAATATCTTGCCAATTTTGTATTGGGTTTTACATAACGTAAACATTAAAATATATACTAGCTCTCTAAACGCTTAAATGCGTTTTTTACAATACAAATATACTATTTTGGATGTGAATAAGTTCTTTATTTCTATGGCTAAATGCTTTTATGTAAAAATAAACGTATTTTTGCGGGTTTTTATAATACCTCTTGGTTATAAAACATTTTATTAGAATCATATTGTGCTTTTAATCTTCAGATACCTACGAGGAAGTAGCTCACGTTATTCCTCCACATACTAAATTCCAATCTACATTGTAGCTAACCTTTTTAGTATATAAAAGCTTATAAAAGAATTATTTTATAAATCCTTTAAATTTTATTATACATCAATGCTATCAATATTCAATAGTTTAATGTATTTCTGATATATTTTTTGTTTTTAATTACTCCTATATAGACAATCCAAATTATTTATACGTAAATCAGGTGTTTGGCAATAACCGGGGCGAGAATACACACAAATATATTAAATTTTTATTGACCTTTCTAGTAGATCTACAATGAATGCCTAATATATTCAAATTAAAGTTGGTAAAATAGTTACAGAGATATGTAGGGCAGCTGGGAGTTTTCTAGGTTGTTCCATAAAACTAATAGTATTTTTAATAAAAAGATCAAATATTTAGTTATCTTACTAATACTATGAAATACTTGCCGTCAGTTTTTTTTATTACTAGAAAGGTTCTGTTAAAAGGACTTATTTTTAAACCCAAGTACCCAAGTCTTACCTTATAAGAAATTTTTGTAGTGGAATTTATTATGAGGGATGTTCCGGTCAAAGAACAATGCTCTGATTTTTTAAAATTTATTTTTCTAACATACATACATACATATTTACGAACATACAAATATTTTTGTTTTATTTATCGGTATTATTTTATAATTACTTATCTATAAAAAATCAATTATGATATTTATTATTTTCCTCCATAAAAAAGGTTTTTTTGTTGTAGGAAATAGAATTTTACTGATTTTTAAACATTAAATTATGCCGCCATTTTGTTTCGCCATATACCAAGTTTTACAGGTTCATCCCTTTTTCACACTTGATTTTTGTCTAAGATTTCAACTTGATTGGATAAATAGTGTTTTAAAAATTTAATTAGGACGCTATTTTGTTTAGCCATAAAGGCTCCTCACCAAAAAAATTGTACCAGTTTATTCCTGATTTTAAAGAAAAATTTGAGGTTAATTTGATTAGCAATTTTTGATAATATTTTTTTACATTTTATTAGGCCGCCATTTTCTTCCTTTATATTCGATTTTTACAAAAATATTACCATGTCATCCCCATATGACTTGGTTGAAGTCGATCGGATAAGTAGTTTTTTAGTTATGCCGCAAACAGGCAGACAGACCGACAGATTTTGAGAATTTTAACATCCTGAACCGTGAAAATCTGCAAAAATCTCGGAGGGTGATTTCTGTATGATTACAATACTTTCCTCTTACAACGAAAGTGAAAAGGTACCGCAAAATATTTATATCATCTGCTTTTTGATTTTAAACAACCACCCAGTCCGAATTTCTGACTACGAGTCGGGCAGATACTTAAAATTGGCAAAAACACATTAAACTGCTTGCCATAAACGTATGTTAAATTAAGGAGAAACGAACCGCCGCTGGTTCAGTTTATAGTACGAGCCAACAGGGTTGCCAATTTTGGGACCAGCGACGCAGAGGAAGATATATGTTTTTTTCGCACCCATAGCACGTGAAATACAATAATAGATCCAACTTTTAAAACTATTTATGAATGAAATGTTGAGTTTATCCTTTGTTTTATAGTCTAACGGCCGCTTGCAGAAAACTCAATTAAAGTTTAGAATGTTTAACGAAATGTCAAATTTTATAGCGAGTTCCTAGATTTTTATAAGCAGCTTCTCAAATCTCGGTTAAATTTTATAAACAGCAATTAACTTTTGCGCAACCGGCTATTAGTGTATTACAAATCAGTATACAGGGTTGTTCAACGGACACGCAGATAATTAATATCTTCTGTATTAGTCATTTTTCACAAAAACGCTGGAACATGTGAAGTGGTTTACCCCCCGCCTCGTCTTAATTTATAGGCACACCAACTTTTTTTCCAAAGGTCATATAGAGGCTCTATGAGAAGGTCTTCTAAAACTAAATCCGCTACTAGCAACAATTTAAGGGTCTGCTCACTTCGTTTCAGTAAAAAGAATCTACATAAGTTTTTAATTAAAATTAACTATCAACGTAGATCCTTATCTTGAGAGAATTGGTTAAACGATAGTGGTATTGCAACTTCCTAATATCACAGATACCCAAAAATTCTAAGATAGTTTTTTCCCACATTTGGTTGTTTATGTTGCTAAATACCTATTTTTCAGTTTGATCATTGAATTGTAAGCAAATGTTAGTATTTTGGAACTTTGACATTTTCGAATTATGGTGCTCTGAGAAAGACAGCGTATTGAAATTTTGATATTGTTAGGTTATGGAGACAAAAACGGAGCCAGGATGATGCTGGTGCGTTGTTCAATGAAAAGTATCCCGAGAATACAATTTTACGCGATCAAGTGTGAGTAAGATATTTCACAAATTCGAAGGGCATGGGACAGCTAGAGATTTACCTAAATCGGGCCGACTATTCGCTTTAACTGAAGACAAACTTGATATACTCCTGTCAGCACAAGAAACATCCTTCAACTAATACTTTAGCCTTAAATACCGATGTGAGTAGAGCTTCCGTACAGCGATTATTAAAGAGCCAGAGGTGTCAGCCGCATAAAGTGCTTGCAGTACAGCAACTTCTTGAAGATGACTACGATAGGAGATTACAGTTCTGTGAAAAAATGATGGGAAGATATAATGAAAATAACATATTTTTTCAAAATATTATCTTCTTCGATTATGCTACATTTTAATTAAATAGAATGATCAATAGACAATTATAGATTCCGGTCTGATCAAAATCCACAATGAATACGTGAAGGACATTCACAACATCACCAAAAACGCAATGTGTGGACTGGCATAATACATAACAGAATTTTAGGACCATATTTATTTAGATCAAAATACAAGAGTTCTAACCACACTACACCACAATTTGTTACGTTCTGGACGCGCGTTTCGCTAACCAAGTCAGTATCATCAGCAGATGATATAAACTAAAGTAACTTATCCTAACCGAGACTATTTATAGGTAAATGTGGTCACATTTGGTTGCACCCGACTGCACCGTTGTCAAGTAAACAATAGAGGGGACTATACGGAATAGGCCCTCTGTCTCTATTTAGTGCTTTCTTACCACATTTAACTATTTCTATACTCTCAAATGCATCCAATAATCTATTATTAGGTACATTTTTAATTAACTTAAGATTATTTATTCCTATTTGGTGATTATTTTCCAAAGCATGTTGGGCAACGCTTGACTTTTCTGTTCTTCCGTATCTTAAATGTGCCACGTGTTCTTTAAAACGAATGTTTATAGAGCGTTTAGTTTGCCCAACATATTTTAGATCGCAGTCATTACAGCTAATTTCATAGATGCCACTCCTCTCTTTCAAGTTGACTTTGTCTTTCGGGTTTCTAAGGAGATTGTTCAAACTGTGCTACGTTTTGTAGGCTACTCTAAAACCTACGTTTTTAAATACTTTTTCTAGACCTCTCGTATATATGGGATCATATTGCATTACTATGAGCTTATTGGGAGACTCAGCTGCTTGAAGAGTAATGGCATCTTTTAACATTTTCTTATGCTTATGTCTATTCACTAATGTATGTACAAAATTATCATTATATTCATTACTTTTATTTCATTATAAAAAAGTTCTTTACTTATTGGAAATTTGACTAACTTGTGAATGAAGAAATGAAATGCTGCCATTTTGTGTTCACGGCAATGAAATGAGTCGGATGTTATATACCTATCACTATCAGTGTTAGTAAATTTCCTATAAATATCAAATTCTAATTTATCGTTATTTCTAATAACTAACGTGTCGAGAAAAAGTAATTGCCCATTGTTCTCATTTTCGTACGTAAAATTAATGGAAGGATAGTTATTGCGTAATGTTTCTAAGAAAGTGTCCAAATTTTCTGTTTTAGTATCAAAAATAGCAAATATATCGTCTACGTATCTATACGACATACTTGGGAAATACTTGAGTTCTTTTTTGAATTGGGTTTCTAATCTACCCATAAACATAAGTTGCAAGGAACGGAGATAATCGTAAGGACCAGTTTGAATCAAATTATCTACTCTTTCAAAATAATCTGCTTTGTCTAGTATAACAACCCTATTTCCTTTGTCAGCTTTTAAATGAAAACATTCTTTTTTCTTCAGTCCCTGGATAACTTCAGTATTTTTACGAGAAACATATTTTGACTTGTTGTTAACAACGTTTTTTGAGATTTGATTTCTGCAAGCCTCTCTACTGAATCCCTTAGTTGGCACATATTGAATGGAACTTTCGATATTCGCTATAATAGTTGGTAAACTATTTTCTACTGGAGGCTCTGCAAAATTCAAACTTTTATTCAAAAGGGCGATTTCTCTATTATCAAAGGACTGAAAAGAAAGGTTTTCTACAATATTCTCGATTTCCTAAGAAATTTGTTTTTATTTGTTAACTTACTAAGCTTATAAGTGAGTTTTTTTAAAATAATCCGTATGCTTCAATTTCAAGCATACTTCGTTTGCTATACAGATTCTTAATTTCTAATTCTAGCCACTTTTGTTTGGCGAAAGATTCAATCTTCCCACTAACGAGTGATTGTTTAGGGATGTTGACTGAAAAGAAAATTTGGATACTTTCTTAGAAACATTAAACAATAAATATCCTTCCATTAATTTTACGTACGAAAAGGAGAACAATGGGCAATTACCTTTTCTCGACACGTTAGTTATTAGAAATAACGATAAATTAGAATTTGATATTTATAGGAAATTTACTAATACTGATAGTGATAGGTATATAACATCCGACTCATTTCATTGCCGTCAACACAAAATGGCAGCATTTCTTTTCTTAACTCACAGGTTAGTCAATTTTCCATTAAGTAAAGAAAGTTTTAACAATGAAATGAATCGGATTAAAAATATAGCTAAAAGTAAGGGATATAATGATAATTTTGTACATAAATTAGTAAATAGACATAAGCATAAGAAAATGTTAAAAGATGCCACTACTCTTCAAGCACCTGCGGCTCCCAATAAGTTCATAGTAATCCCATATGATCCCAGATATACGAGAGGTCTAGAAAAAGTATTTAAAAACGTAGGTTTTAGAGTAGCCTACAAAACGGAGAACAGTTTGAAAAATCTCCTTGGAAACCCTAAAGACAAAGTTGCCTTGAAGGAGAGGAGTGGCATTTATGAAATTAGCTATAATGACTGCGATCTAAAATATGTTGGGCAGACTAAACGCTCCATAAACATTCGATTTAAAGAGTACATTTAAGATATGGAAGAACAGAAAAGTCAAGCCTTGCTCAACACGCTTTGGAAAACAATCACCAAATAGGAATAAATAATCTTAAGTTAATTAAAAATGTATCTAATAATAGATTAGTGGATGGATTTGAGAGTACAGAAATAGTTAAATGTGGTAAGAAAGCACCAAATAAAGACAAAGGGCATATTCCCTATAGTCCCCTCTATTGCTTCCTTTACAACGGTGCAGTTGGGTGCAACGAAGTGTGACCACATTTACCTATAAATAGTCTCGGTAAAGATAAGTTATTTTAGTTTATCTGTTGACGATGCTAACTTGGTTAACGAAATGCGCGTCCAGAACGTAACAAGTTGTGGTGTAGTGTGGTTAGAGCTCTTGTATTTTGATCTATCTTCCACCACCGGTTCCAGTGTTAGGACTTAACCATATTTATTTAAAAAAGTCTTACTACTGAGCGTTACTTAGATTTCCTCTCCATTTAATAGCTACATCATTAGCAGTAATGTTTCCTAAATAGGATGATCTAGATATTCCCCGTGAAAGAATATAGCTTCAACGAAGTGGCATACCACCGCAGTTTGGTATAAATGTTCGAAGGAACTTATACGAAATTTTTCCAAATCAGTGGATAGTTCAACGGGGGTCTCACTGAATGGCCACCAAGGTCTCCGGACCTTATACCATTGGTATTTAATGAAACGTTCCCGCTAAACGTGCAACTTTCAGCGGATCTTATGCAGTCCGTAGTTAACGTATCATTTCATTTCAAATACTGTTTGTGGCCAATAGGTTCAGAAACATTCAAGATCATACGACAGTATTTATTTTATTTCGAAATTAAATAATTAAATACTAAATTTGTAAGGTATTGACCGAAGCCACTTCTCTATATGATTCGGGCATGGTTCCTTACAAAAAATATCTAAACACCGCAACTTAATATCTTTCTCGAGTGGGAAATATTTCAATTCCATTTTCCCTTAAGAAATCGCCTGTGCCACTTATTATATCCAGCAGTTTAAGATAAATATTCTAGAAGTTCGTTTATTATCCATATTTCACTAAAGAGAAAAAACTACATCTCTATAAATCAAGCAAGTAGTAGAAACCAATTTAGTAATCAATAGCACTGCAAGATACATTTTTCCAATTATGGTTAAATGCTACCTCGTGAAAACTAACTACTTCAGTCTTGAGAGCACGCGCCTGGATTCGGTAATGGAATTAAAACTAAAATATAGAAACTCGAGGAATAAAAATAGTGGATGCGATAACTTCTTTAGTACGAGTTTTTTAAAACAAAAACAAACTTTTATTACTTGTATTGTCTAACAACACTGATAAAGGAAATCATCGGATATTTAACAAAATAATAATTTTTAGGGTATTAACTAAACAGAACATAAGTCGCATGTATATTGCAGATATTAGATATCTGCACAGCTTTCATGGACCCGTTCAAGACATACTTGACAATGAATCCAGTCTTTATTAAATGTTTTTCGGAAAAGAATTCATTCGGTCAGTTTTTGTTTCTGTCTAAGATTGAAACTACTTTTGTTTTTTTTTATCTTTGCCTAAAGATTTTTTTCTTCAGCAATAACTCGTTTTCCTCTTGTTTATCTTCCCCTTTCTTCATAATCATCAAAGGAAACAAACTTTTCCACTTTCAGTTGCTTCTCATTTTTTTCTTGTTTACTCAAGGCTGCAGTGGCGGCTCGCGAGTGAAAAAGTAAGTGAAGTGCAAAAGAAGCAAGAAAATACCGCAATAACTTTTTTTCCAGAATTTTTTATGTGAAGGGGGTAGAATATTTTTTCCGACTTACCTAAATTTTGTATACTAAATCAATTCTCCTATCCTCCATAGCAGATGAGTTGCCCTAATCTCCACCAGAAATTCCTTTTGAATTGAAATATTGCCTAAAAAGTCTTTCTTGAGATATGGTATTTTTTAAGTTTTTACACGCGCGTTTGAGGCAAGAAAAACTTTTTTCCACTGAAACACTTCTCGACGGTATTGCCAAATAAGGGAAAATAGTTTATATGCTTCGGTAAAAATATCTTGATTTTCATTAATTTTTTTCACTTGCTCTTGCAGCAATATATTTTATTTATTTAATGTACTCAAAATTTTACAATTTGTAAGGTATTATATATAAGAATTTAATGTTTAGAGTACAGGTTTTAAGTGTACGATGAATTCACATGAATTTGTGGGTACACTGGTTACCAATAAATCAATATTGTTTTACTAATTTTCAGCTATTTTCCCAAAGTAAAGTAAAATTTCCGAGAATTACAAGTGAAAACTTAACTCTAGTGTTAAAGTAAATTAAAGTAAGTTTGTCTGAAACCAAGGAATTATATCACAAATCTTATCAAAATTTGCAGCTATCCATTTAAATATTTTCTTTTTATTTCTTTGAAAATTTAGTGCAGTAACCCTAAAGGGAATTTTATTTGTAATTTTAGGTATTATATATGTGAAATGCCTTTGCACAGATGAGAAACGGGTATTTGGCGTAGTCAAGTTTTTATTCCAGTATGCCCTTGTACCCAGACCATGTGACACGCAATCTTCCCGTGACTGATTCTTGAAATATAACTTAAAACATGTCTTTATATATAGTTGTCTGATATTCATAAGTTTTATATTTCTGAACAATATATTTGTTGGATACATCCGTTTTTTAAACATTATTATTTTTAAAAAGTACTTTTGTAGTATAAATAAAGAAGTCAGAATGTTGTTAGAAGCTGCTCCCCATGCGGAGATCCCGTAGCACAAAACCGATTCCACAAGTGCCTGGTATAACATCCGTAGCACATGATACGGTACTATCTGTCTCAGGAAGTAAAATTTGTATATGTTCTTTCTTAATTTCTCCATAACTAGGTTTACATGCTCATGCCATCTCATATACTGATCAAAGTAGACTCCAAGATATTTAATTTTTTCTGTTTGTTTAATTTTATTTTTACATTTACAGTTTTCAAAATATTTACAACCCCAATCATGAATTTTTATTGATACATTTTCTGGTAGGTTCCGATTTGTCATAGTGAAAATTAAGAATTTTGATTTATCTATGTTAAGTGTTAATAGACTTTTATCCAACCAGCACTTGATTTTCTGCATAGTCTGTTCAGCTTTTTTTAATACGTTATTCCAACTATTGTCCTTTATTAATATTACTGTATCATCCGCATAACATACAACCCTATTATCACAAATATCTGTAAGGTTATTCACATATATTAAGAAGAGAATCGGTCCAAGTACCGTGCCCTGTGGTACACCAAAATCAATTCTTTTTGGGTCGCTTTCATAATTTTTTATTTTTACTTTCTGCATTCGTTTATCGAGGTATGATCTAAACAGGTCATTAATTTTACCACGTACTCCAATGTTCTCTAATCTTTCTAAAAGAATCTGGTGCTCCACAGTATCGAATGCCTTTGATAGGTCTAGGAAAATTGCCATTGGTTTATGTCCTTCATTAAAACTCCTTGTGATAAATTCCGTCACCTCGGCAACAGCATTCTCGGTACTGCAGCCATCTCTAAACCCAAATTGATGATTGGACATTAATCCATTTTTTTCCAGATAATCCCAAAGTCTCAATTTTATACATTTCTCAACTATTTTGCTCAAGGTACTTATAATTGCAATAGGTCTGTAGTTAGTTTTTTCTGTCTTATCGCCTGATTTAAATATTGGTATTACAATGGCATTTTTGAAGATATCCGGAAAGACGCTTGTCTCGAGAACACTGTTTACCAGGTGTCTTAGAGGTTTTACCAAAAAAAGTGAGTTCTCCTTAACAAATTCCGCAGAAATACCATCTTCGCCACTAGCTACTCCATTTTTTAATGACATTATTTCTTTTAATAATTCGGTTTCAGAAATTGGAGCCATAAATATGGAGTGTGTGCATACTGGCCCGTCGTCAACGGGATTTAGGGGCTTCTCAATTTTGTTTGCAAGTTTCTGGCCTACTTTACAAAAGTATTTATTTAATTCTTCTGCTATGCCTATATTATCTAAAATATCTTTTCCATTATCATCTTTAATTACTTTTATCTCATGTTTAGTATTATTTTCGCCTATGGCATGTTTTATGGAATTCCACATTTTTTTAGGGTTTTTTAGATTGTTATTAATTATTCCTTGATAGTACATATTTTTCACCTTATTTATTAGTTTTGTTAACCTATTTCGGTAATCCCTAAACTCATTTAGAGTTTGCAGGTTACCAGGACTTCTTGCAGATTTCCTTTTTAACTTGTCTCTAATCCTTATTGAAGTTAATATACCTGATGTGATCCATGGTTTGATACGTTGATTTTTTGATTTTATTTTTACTTTATTCGTACAGCTTTTAGTAATGTTTTTGATAGTATTTACAAGTTTACCAGCTATTTGATTAGGGTCATTGCATTCATATAGTAAATCCCATTTGTAGTCTGATAGTATGTTTTTAATTTTTTGGTAATCTACTTTATCATAAAATCTAGTTATGTTTTTGTGTGATTGAATAACATCTTGCATTTTCATATTAATTACCACTGGGTAGTGATCTGTTAGACCCGAAATCAGTACCATTCCCAGGATATTTTCTATCTTGCTATTTTTATCAATCTTTACGAACACGTGATCTAGGCATGACTTTGATTCACCTGCCACTCTAGTTTCCTTATTTATAACACTTTTGTATCCAAACTCCCCTAATATACCTATATAGTTGTTTGTTACTCGTGTATCTGTGTTTAATATATTAATGTTGGTGTCCCCTGTAAAAATTTCTATGCTGCATTTTTTATAGTTTTTCAGAAAGAGTTCGTTTAAATCTTGAATATAATCTTCTGGTTTAAGCGATGGGGATCTATAGTTTGCAATAATACCAATAGATTTTTTGTTTTTTGTTAAGGTTACTCTTAAAAATTTTGAATTTCTTATACCTATTTTCATACTATTTTCAATTAAACTATTTTTTACATAAATTAGCGTACCATCACACTTATTTATATAACTTTCATTATAAAATACTTCATATGTTTTTATTTTGAATTGTTCTAAATTTTCTATTTTGTTGGTTTCAGACAAAACAATTACATCAAAATTTGTATTTAATGATTCCAAGTATGCGACTAAATTATCAAAATTTTTTGTTATGCTTCGAATATTCAGGTGTATTAAGCTAAAACCGTTAGAAGTTCTTATAAAATGTTCAGAATTATCTATGCTCTCACTCAATACTGTGTCACAGTCCTTATCTAATAAGAAAGATGTCGGATCGTTGAATTTTATTTATGTTTTTCCGATATATTGATATCACAACCTGATACGCACTGAAATCATAGTCTAGTTTTCGGATAGTTTTTGGCTTTCTCCTAGGTTTAGCCTAAGTTTTTCAATGTCGTCCCGGTTGTAAATCCTGTGGACTGGTTCATTTTCTTTTCTTCTTACGAAAATACATCCGTCCCTTACCCAGATGTATTTAAATCCATCATTGCGAAGTGATCTGGCATGCATGAACAGTTCCCTCGAGTCCCTTGACAAATCTTCATTTAAAAAAATAAGGTCTGTGTCACTCAGACCGCATTTATTTCCAACTATTTTACCCAACTGTTTCCTTTTTTGTATCAATTCATGTTTTTGTTCAACTGTTTTGAACATTATGGTGATAGCAGTGTTCTCTTTCACAGATGTGTTCAATTTTATTTGCGTGTCCTGTAGTTGTATTTCTGGGTTAATATATTTGAGTACCTTCTTTGCTTTTAATTTTATTTCTTCTGGATTATTTCTTATTTCCTCAGCTGTGCTTTTTACACCCATCATAACAATGTTCTTTAATCTATTTTCATTTTCTTTCACATCACTTTGTATTTTAAGCTTCCTTAATTCCTTCTTTATATATTCGTTTTCTTTCTTTAATTCAATTATTTCTCTATTAAAAGTTTTATTTTGTTCTTTTTGTATTTCATATTGTTCGGCATAAAATTTTAGGTCTTGCCTGAGGTCTCGGATCTCATCCCTTAATTCCTTTATAGAGTCTATTACACTGGTTCCTTGATTGTCAACCTTATGTTGGGCTTTTTCAGAGAAATCCATTGATCTTCTTATCTGTTTTTCAGTATGGGTTTTACACTCTTTACAAAGATATTTATTGTTTAATGTACGCAAGACTTCCAGCTCAACATCTGTAAGACCTGCACAAGATCTGTGGATCCAACCCTTGCACTTATCACACTGTACTGACGTTTGCGTTTTTGTAATATTTGCAGAGCATTCACCACACTTGTAAGTTTTTGGCTTTGTACCTCCCATGTTGGGAAAAGAACAATAAAAAGTGCTAAGTGTTCAACAGGCACTTGTAATAAAGTAATATCCTCAAATAAAAAGACGAACTTTCAAAAATTCTCCGATCACCAATTTACAAAAATACCTGTCAAACTCCAGTTCCACTACTATACACACAGGACGAAGGATGGAATTTGTTATTTATAATGTAAACAAATTTGACAATGGCGATATATTTTCGATTTACTTTTGCATAAAATAAGCACTATAAAATTCAGTATGTCCGAAAGTAATTTGTGATATTTTCAGCTATAAGTATAAAGTTTCAGAAACACTAAAATTCAGAACATTTGAACCACTAGAAACTCAGCATTCCCGCTCAACTTTAGGCACGATTTTACGTTGTTTATACATCGTCGGCCATTTTCTATGGTCCAATATTTCATAAAAAAGGGGTCTATACTTAGCCCTAATTTTTTCAGGTGAAAGCTTAACAAGTTTACGTTTGTAATGATTTATTTCTGTAATAGAATTTGGTTTATCAAACATGGTATTAAAAAAATGTTCATTTCTTTTTTTACAGAGCCCCTCACGACAGCGTTTTATATTGGATATGCAAAAATGAATGTCAAGCGATTTTTTTGAAGAACGTCAAAAAGTATGTCCGTGATTGTCATTAAACACTAATGCCAGAAACGTGAATTCAAAATCGTTCATCTCACCTAAAAATCCTTTCGCAAGCCGGATTGATTTTTCATCAGATTTGTCACAGTTTGTAATGAATTCAAAAACGTCTTTAAATTTATTCCAGTCTTGAACAAATATTTACTAACCTCGAATTTGAAGACCAACGAGTTTTTGTAATTGTTGGTATACGCCTCGTAGATGCAGATGTAAGAGCATACGTTTTTTGGCTTCGTGATGAAAAAATGAAGGAATACCACTAAGGCTTGCAAAAAAAATTTATAAATATTTTTTAGACTTTGCTTCATCGCAAGGTTAAGACGATGCGCAAGACAATGGACAAATACAGCCTACGGGTCTTTTTCTTTTATTTTTTTTTGAAGGCCATTTAGATGCCCAGACATCACACTTGCGCCATCGTAACATTGCCCTATTAATTTATCTTTATAGTCAAATTGGTCCAAAATTTGATCCAATAGAGAATATAAATTCTCCGACGATCTATCGGAGCTGACATTATAAAATCCTAAGTATCTCTCGACTACTGAACCTTCTGAATTAACGTATCTTAAAATTATGGAGCACCGGGAGGTTTGCGTACTATCAGTGGTGTCATCCACTTGCACAGAAAAAAAACTGTGTGTTCATTATTTCATTTTTTACATGATCATATAAATAATCAGAAATGCATTCAATTATCTCGCTTATTTTTAAAGATAGAACCTTGCGGTTTTCACGAACCTGAGCTAATTTTTTGTGAAACTCATGAAGCCGTAAACAAAATTTTCCTAGCCTTCTTCGTTTATGAGATACAGGGCGAAATAGAAAATTTTGCATTTTGGGAACCCCCTCGTATCTCGGTTATCCTTAAACTTAACGCAAAGGGAAAAATTGCTGCTTATGCAGTTTTTTACGCTGGATCCAGTGGCGTACTCACATTTTTCATTTGAGTTGTTATTTTTTAGATATGACCCAAACTTGTGTTTTTTTAAATGGGACACCCTGTGTATTTGTCCAGACATTGATTTGTCCTTTTAAAAGCTTCTCAAAAATATATAATAGTATGGGTCTATTTTAATAAACAACAACAAAAATCCTAATTTTTATAATTATCATCCCAAATTTTGCAGTAGGCCATGCAAAACAATGCTGCCTTTTATTTAAAGTCGTTAACAATATCTAAATCCTAACAATAAATCAAAATAAATATGTAATTAATTCTATTTATCAAAATATGTATTGATAATTTCGCAACAAAAAAGTACCACTTACCTAGATTTATGTAACACAAGAACAAAACAGTAATAAATTATTATGTATCAAGCCTTTCAGCAAAAATCAACTGTCGTATAAGAACTACAGTAACCAAGGAAATCAAAAGAACTGTTCAAACTGATTTCCATTTTGTTCTATGCATGCTTGGCACAATTTTCGTATTCATTTTAGGGAATTAAGCAAAATAACGGGATGATTTTGTAAATAGCGAAATTGTTCTCTTATTGCATTTCCTAAATCTTGGACATTATCATAGTGGTCTTTGTAAATTCTATTTTCCAAATATCCCCATAGAAAGAAATCTAAAATCGACAAATTTGGGGACCTAGGTCCATTTGTTCCGATCCATTGATTGGTAAAATTATTGTCCAGAAATAATCTCGTCATTCCAGAATTGAGTGCAGGAGCACCGTCCTGTTGAAAATAAATTTCGTTAATTTGCGCTAGAGGAACATCGTCAAGTAATTCAGGTATAGCTGCCTCTAAAATTTCTATATAGCGATTGGCTGTTAGATTTCCCTCAAATATATAAAATTTTATATGTGTTCCTAATATGAAGCAGGACACATTTAGACCAAACCTGCCCTGCTGTCTTCTGGGAAATATTTGGTGTTGATTTTTCTGGGACCAGAATTTACTCTTGTGCCTATTGAGTATGCCAGAATTACTGAAATGTGCTTCGTCTGACCATATAACCTTCCTTTCAAAATCTCTAACCATAAAGCATCTTTCTCGAAACCAATTGCAGAAGACTACCCGGCGCTCTGCATCCCCTGGCTGTAAGTGTTACACGAGCCTAAATTTGTATGGGTGATATTTGTGATTTTTTAGAATTTCTTGAACTCTAGTTTTTGGAATCTCTATGCTCTTTTCACTGGCCCTACAAGAGTTTGTAGGGTAAGCTTCCGCATTAGCCAAAACCGTAATTTCCTCAGCCTCCCGATTTTATTTATTATATGTTTTCGTACGAGGTTTGATAAATGATCCGTGATTAAGTAAGTAAATTCTTTTTTATCCGATAAAAAGTGGATATATTAGGTTGCCTCCTTTCTGGATATCTAAATAAAAATTAAGCAATAGTATTTCAACATACCTAAAAATTAACTATTTACCTGTTAAAATACATCTCAGAAGCCGCTTCAATATTTTCATTACTTAATATAAAACAAGCTAACATATCGTACTTTTCATAATGTTCGAAAGTTTGGTTGTCTTCCATAATAATACAAATATATTTTTACACAATAAATAAATACAAAAAATTAGCGCTATATTTTATATACGTGTACAAAATTGGGAAATGTCATTTGCTTCCAAGAAAACAAAAGAAAACGGCATCGTTTTGCATGGCCTACTGCAAAATTTGGGATGATAATTATAAAAATTAGGATTTTTGTTGTTGTTTATTAAAATAGACCCATACTATTATATACTTTTGAGAAGCTTTTTAAAGGACAAATCAATTTCTGGACAAATATACAGCTTGTCCCATTTAAAAAAACACAACTTTGGGTCATATCCAAAAAATAACAACTCAAATGAAATATATGACTACGCCACTGGATCCACAAAAAATTAGCTTAGGTTCGTGAAAACCGCAAGGTTCTATCTTTAAAAATAAGCGAGATACCCTGCTTTTGCAACCAAATCCGGACACCCTGTACTGCCGCAGCAATTCACCGAGAGCGTTGTATGGCGCTGGTTAACATTATTTTTCCATGCGCAACATAGTAGGAAAATCGTAAACTAAACATAGCACCTCCAGCAAAGTCGAAGTGGTTTGCGCCACAGTTATAGTTGTTATAATAAAGTTAGATTGAAAGTTTTAAAAAGACATGCCGCCAACGGTCGAGTAAAATATTTATTCGAGATGTACAGTTTATTTTTTGGCAATTAGGTGAATAAATGAAAGTAAAAGCTAAAATTTCAAGAGATATATAATAAATGTAGTTAGATGTTTGCTTATTTATTTGTCCTGGTGAAGTAGCACTTTACCAAAATAGCGGCCACTGCAAGGCTGTCTTTCTATGGTGTAGAAGTCAATATTTTACTGGGCTCTGTATTTCTTTTACATGATGCTAATCTGCCTTGGTTTCCATCTAGCAGTTGCTATATACCTTGCAGAATTTTATAGACGTTTGTCTCTGATAATTTCCCGCCAAGACAGTGTCGAATAATATCCGACTAACACGTTGAATGTTAACCATTTAGGATTTTAAATTTTCAGCCCAACATACTACTTTGTCGTCAACTGACTACTTTGTGGTTAACTATTGTTACACATTGAATTAACTTACCTTGTAAGCTGATATAGACGCAACAATGCTGCAAGCTACCACTAAAAACTGAATCCATTTTATTCTTATTGCATTATCAAACGAACTACTAGATCGCTCATAATTTGGCACATATTTTAAAAAGGTCAGGTAAAAGTTCTCTTATAAACTGGGTGGTCCCATCTATCAGCGACTTCCAGCACTATCAACTATCGGGAGCTACCCAGAGTTTATCCTTGATAAAGATATAGAGAGAACCAATGAAATGATAGTTGGTGTATTAAAGAGTACAATAAATTATAGTTTTATTTAATATACTTTTATTATTTTAATATCGCCACTGTTTTCTTCCCACCATGGTTTAATCGACGAACTTAGGCTAATCAAACGCTAACGGGACAGATCCACCTAATAGCATATGTTTTGTTAAAAAAATCCTTGTTTTAATATAGATTAAATGGAAGATTATGTTGGCTGAAGAATAAATATAAATTTTAATTGAATAGCAGACGCTTTATGGTTCTAAACACCTTACCTTTCATTCATTTTATTATTAGTTGGATTCTAACGTTACTGCAACAACCAGTTTTACTTTGTTTTTTTGTTCAACATCTTAATTATTTTGCTTATTTTTATAACTTGAAAGTTTCGCCCGTAGTATTTAATAATATCGTAAACAAAACACAAATAAACTAGCATAAAACTACTAAAAAGTTAACCTATTCCGCCCTCAATATAGAAAAAGCATTTTTAACGTTTATTTGTCAAGGGCGTATAATTCAAAAATTCCATTTTAATGAGGCGTCCCTTTTTTTGTAAAAAGCCATTTTTACAGCACTACTTCAAGTAATTAAGTTAAAAATAAAGCGTATATTTATATAAATGAGCCTACAATTTTGAGCTGAAAGAGTACTTAAAAATCAGAAGTGAAATTACGAACATTTCTGTTTAGTAATTTATACAAGCACTACTTAGTTTTTACATCTACAGGGTTCATATTTATTTATATTTACGCTGTTTGTGTTTTAGTGACATATATAGGTAGCAGTACTGTTGTCTGGGTAAGAAGTTAAATCTAACTTTGCCGGTATCATGTCTGCAGATTCATTTTACAAGTTTTTATTTAACGTGACTTATGTGTCTCTAAATCTTGTAAGGTAATAAGGTAATCTATGAAAAGAATGCGAGCTTCCCCAAAAAAAATTACAAAACATCTTCTAAAATGTAATTTTTGAAATAGGAAACTAATAATTTAGTTTATATTAAAAATGCTAAAATATTATCTTAATTATCAAGCCCATAATAAATGCGGCCTTGACTCCGACCGAACGACAAAAGAAAATGGAATAGAACCTATGCGGGCCGCTAGCTTCTCTGCAGCCAAGTCCTGTATGCTTGATTTCCTGTGAATCGAGCCAGAGGTTATTGATCTTTCCACCGGCTGTTTGCAATTTTTGCATTTCAGTCTTGTGCTTTAAGTGGGGGCGGAAGCTAGCATTGGAGTAGGTTCTTTGTTTGAACGGCTATCCTTGTGTTGTATGATACGTACGTCGCGTCGTGCATTGCGATATGGAAGACAATGATACGGATGTGGATATGCAAATACCGTCAACTTCGGCTGTCGGTAATAACGTTGAAAATGTTGGAAAATTTAGTAAGAAGAGTGTGAGTCTTAATAATAAAGGAATTTTCAACATTAAACTTCGCTGATAAGCTTCAAATAATTTCCAAAGGAAGGGCAAAACCGCCTATGAAAAATTTAACAACAAAAATGAAAAACTGTATTTTTATCTGGAAAAACAATTCGAACAATTTTAAATGGCTAACAGGGTGTGAAAATATAAGTTAATTATTTTGTTGGCCATGTTTACTTTTTGAAAATGAAAAAGGTCTCTGGAATAAAACTGTTTTTTCCGATTTAAACAATTTCCATAAAGCTGTAAAAAGACACATTATGTCCAAAGCGCATTTGCAGGCCGTCATAAAAGAAAAAGACTTCGGCAAAACCAGAATTGAAGACACCCTTAATAAACAGTTGGAAATTAGTCACCGCCAACACAACGAACTAGTCGACAAAAATAGGCAAATATTAAGAAGACTTATCGATGTTGTTTGTTTTCTCGGACAGCACGAATTGGGATTTAGAGGTCATGACGAAACAAGGGTTTCTTCAAATAGAGGAAATTTTCAAGATTTACTTAGTTTAATGGCTAAATATGATGATTGCTTAAAAAATCATTTAGAGCAGTCTAGCGTTTTTCGCGGAACGTCGAATCGAATCCAGAATGATTTAATTTCCGCTGTTGCAACCATTATTCTAAAAGGAATTAAGCAGGAGATTAGCGAGGCGCGGTTCATTGCTATTGTTCTGGACGAAACAACTAATTTTAGCCAATTATCTATAGTAATACGTAATATAATAACAGACGGAAGTATTCAAGAGCGATTTTTAGGTTTTAAGAATGTGTCCGAAAATCGTACAGCAGATGCACTGTATACCGTACTTTATAACGTTACTAAAGAAATTAATGGAGAGAAAAAATTAGTTGCTCAAACCTATGATGGAGCTGCAGTGATGGCAGGACAATTAGGGGGTCTGCAAGCTAAAGTTCGTGTTTGTCCATTGTTTTGCTCATAAATTAAATTTAGTTTTATCCCAGTCCATCAATCACATTAAAGAGTGTAAAGTATTTTTGATTACTTTAAGTGGCATGGCTGCTTTTTTTTCCAAGTCAACAAAACGTACACAAGCTTTGGACTCCATTGTCCACAAACGATTTCCCAAAGTAGCTCCTACTAGGTGGAACTATAATGGAAGACTTGTGAATCACTGATTGAACTATTTGAGAATATAATAGATAAAAAACGAAACGTGGGACTCAGAAGCAATAAATAGTTCGAGGGGGTGTTTGAACATATTTTCAGAAATATTTCCGTTCTCGGACAATGTTTTTAATATATTACAAACTAAAATAAATGATATTGCTTTTTGCCTAAAAAAAGTGGATGATTTTAAGTCCATGTTAAGCCGAAAAAGAGATGACTTTGACCTATTTTGGGAGAAAACGATGACGTTAAATGTAGAGCCACACGCCAAGCGTCTTCAAACAGACAAGGTCGGAGATGTTCAAACATCATACAGACGCCTTTTTTATGAAATAATCGATCAAATTCAGCAACAAATAAACTATAGATTTAACGGTTTAAATGATTTTAAATTCCTCGAGCTCTGCAATTTTGATGCATTTAAAGGAAAAACTTTTCCAGAAGACGCGTTTAAATCTCTTCTTCATTATGGCCAGTTCTTCGACCGAGTGTTACTGCGATCTGAACTAAACTTTACGAAACTGATGACATTAGCGCAAAAAATAACGCTAAAGAACTAATGCAATTTTTAAAAGAGAAGGAGCTGGAAGATGCCTACACCGAAGTGTCGAAATTGTGTGAATTAGTATTGACAATACCTGCCACAAGTTCATCTTCTGTCGGAGCATCGACGTTTTTATGATGACGTCACTGACGAATTTGCAAAAAATGATCGAATATTCGAATTACATTACAAATAGGTGAGTTTCTAAAAATTGCTTCTCTTTCTTAAAATTTCACCGCACGCCCCTGAACGTCCTGTTTCTTCCACTTCTGCACAGGAACAAGGACTTTTATATAATCCTTCTGTTTGAAAAGGTACAATATCTTTCGGGGATCGCAGCATTGCCCAATCTTCTTATGTTTATTGAACACTGTACATATATTGAACCGCCGAAGTAATCGAAGATATTGTACCTTCAAACAGAAGGAGTATACAGAATTCCTTGTTCCTGTGGAAAAGTGTATGTAGGAGGAGAAACAGGGCGCTCAATATCAACTAGACTTAAGGAACATAAACGATATATTAAAAAGAAACAAATTGTTCAATCTACTTTAGCTGAACACCAGCATACCACTGGCTATATTTTAAATAAAAAAGAAACCAAGGTTCTAGCGTCGGTTCCAGGATTTTATAAACGAAAAATAAGAGAATCTATTAAAATTTTTAAATATAGAAAAAACTATTAAAATTTTTAAACATAGAAAAAACGGGTTACGGTCTACATCACACGTTGAAACCGATGTTAACACAGGGTCAGTTAACAGCAGTCGTGAGTACTCAGTGCTCAAATCTCATGGAGTAAAGAACTCTGAGGAAGCCTCGTGTAATCGAAGGCGAAACATCGGATAGTAATTCCAATTTGACACGGTCTAATTCCAAGAACCATGATTCCTTAAATTTTTGTATTCATGACAAAATTACTCTAGTTGATTAACCGATTAACTTCAAATTTTGGTCAAACATGAAGGGTCACATGGGGATGACCTAGTAATATTTTTATAACAATTTAGCATGGCAGAACAAAATGGCGACCAGGCTAACGTTAAAAAGTTATTACTAAAAAACTATTATTCAATTTGCCTTAAATTTTGCACAAATATCAAGTGTTACATAGGAATGAATTTTTAACATTTTGATATGAATCCAAGGTAGCAAAACAAAATGGCTGTCTACTAAAATATTTAAAGCGTCGGTCTGAAAAAATAAGTACGAATTCAATTGACAGAAATGAAGAGCCCCATGGGGATGACCTAGTAATATTTTTATAAATATTTAGCATGGTAGAACAAAATGGCGACCAGGCTAACGTTAAAAAGTTATTACTAAAAAACTATTATTCAATTTGCCTTAAATTTTGCACAAATATCAAGTGTTACATAGGAATGAATTTTTAGCATTTTGATATGAATCCAAGGTAGCAAAACAAAATGGCTGTCTACTAAAATATTTAAAGCGTCGGTCTGAAAAAATAAGTACGAATTCAATTGACAGAAATGAAGAGCCCCATGGGGATGACCTAGTAATATTTTTATAAATATTTAGCATGGCAGAACAAAATGGCGACCAGGCTAATGTTAAAAAGTTATTATTAAAAAACTATTATTCAATTTGCCTTAAATTTTGCATAAATATCAAGTGTTACATAGGAATGAATTTGTAACATTTTGATATGAATCCAAGGTAGCAAAACAAAATGGCTGTCTACTAAAATATTTAAAGCGTCGGTCTGAAAAAATAAGTACGAATTCAATTGACAGAAATGAAGAGCCCCATGGGGATGACCTAGTAATATTTTTATAAATATTTAGCATGGCAGAACAAAATGGCGACCAGGCTAATGTTAAAAAGTTATTATTAAAAAAATATTATTCAATTTGCCTTAAATTTTGCATAAATATCAAGTGTAACATAGGAATGAATTTGTAACATTTTGATATGAATCCAAGGTAGCA
Source organism: Kuschelorhynchus macadamiae (assembly GCA_030620095.1). Classification (NCBI taxonomy): domain Eukaryota; kingdom Metazoa; phylum Arthropoda; class Insecta; order Coleoptera; family Curculionidae; genus Kuschelorhynchus; species Kuschelorhynchus macadamiae. The sequence continues at coordinate 2,135,120 of JAUTXW010000584.1, forward strand.
AAACAAAATGGCTGTCTACTAAAATATTTAAAGCGTCGGTCTGAAAAAATAAGTACGAATTCAATTGACAGAAATGAAGAGCCCCATGGGGATGACCTAGTAATATTTTTATAAATATTTAGCATGGCAGAACAAAATGGCGACCAGGCTAATGTTAAAAAGTTATTATTAAATCCTTCTGTTTGAAAAGGTACAATATCTTTCGGGGATCGCAGCATTGCCCAATCTTCTTATGTTTATTGAACACTGTACATATATTGAACCGCCGAAGTAATCGAAGATATTGTACCTTCAAACAGAAGGAGTATACAGAATTCCTTGTTCCTGTGGAAAAGTGTATGTAGGAGGAGAAACAGGGCGCTCAATATCAACTAGACTTAAGGAACATAAACGATATATTAAAAAGAAACAAATTGTTCAATCTACTTTAGCTGAACACCAGCATACCACTGGCTATATTTTAAATAAAAAAGAAACCAAGGTTCTAGCGTCGGTTCCAGGATTTTATAAACGAAAAATAAGAGAATCTATTAAAATTTTTAAATATAGAAAAAACTATTAAAATTTTTAAACATAGAAAAAACGGGTTACGGTCTACATCACACGTTGAAACCGATGTTAACACAGGGTCAGTTAACAGCAGTCGTGAGTACTCAGTGCTCAAATCTCATGGAGTAAAGAACTCTGAGGAAGCCTCGTGTAATCGAAGGCGAAACATCGGATAGTAATTCCAATTTGACACGGTCTAATTCCAAGAACCATGATTCCTTAAATTTTTGTATTCATGACAAAATTACTCTAGTTGATTAACCGATTAACTTCAAATTTTGGTCAAAAATGAAGGGTCACATGGGGATGACCTAGTAATATTTTTATAACAATTTAGCATGGCAGAACAAAATGGCGACCAGGCTAACGTTAAAAAGTTATTACTAAAAAACTATTATTCAATTTGCCTTAAATTTTGCACAAATATCAAGTGTTACATAGGAATGAATTTTTAACATTTTGATATGAATCCAAGGTAGCAAAACAAAATGGCTGTCTACTAAAATATTTAAAGCGTCGGTCTGAAAAAATAAGTACGAATTCAATTGACAGAAATGAAGAGCCCCATGGGGATGACCTAGTAATATTTTTATAAATATTTAGCATGGTAGAACAAAATGGCGACCAGGCTAACGTTAAAAAGTTATTACTAAAAAACTATTATTCAATTTGCCTTAAATTTTGCACAAATATCAAGTGTTACATAGGAATGAATTTTTAGCATTTTGATATGAATCCAAGGTAGCAAAACAAAATGGCTGTCTACTAAAATATTTAAAGCGTCGGTCTGAAAAAATAAGTACGAATTCAATTGACAGAAATGAAGAGCCCCATGGGGATGACCTAGTAATATTTTTATAAATATTTAGCATGGCAGAACAAAATGGCGACCAGGCTAATGTTAAAAAGTTATTATTAAAAAACTATTATTCAATTTGCCTTAAATTTTGCATAAATATCAAGTGTTAAATAGGAATGAATTTGTAACATTTTGATATGAATCCAAGGTAGCAAAACAAAATGGCTGTCTACTAAAATATTTAAAGCGTCGGTCTGAAAAAATAAGTACGAATTCAATTGACAGAAATGAAGAGCCCCATGGGGATGACCTAGTAATATTTTTATAAATATTTAGCATGGCAGAACAAAATGGCGACCAGGCTAATGTTAAAAAGTTATTATTAAAAAAATATTATTCAATTTGCCTTAAATTTTGCATAAATATCAAGTGTAACATAGGAATGAATTTGTAACATTTTGATATGAATCCAAGGTAGCAAAACAAAATGGCTGTCTACTAAAATATTTAAAGCGTCGGTCTGAAAAAATAAGTACGAATTCAATTGACAGAAATGAAGGCCCCATGGGGATGACCTAGTAATATTTTTATAAATATTTAGCATGGCAGAACAAAATGGCGACCAGGCTAATGTTAAAAAGTTATTATTAAAAAAATATTATTCAATTTGCCTTAAATTTTGCATAAATATCAAGTGTAACATAGGAATGAATTTGTAACATTTTGATATGAATCCAAGGTAGCAAAACAAAATGGCTGTCTACTAAAATATTTAAAGCGTTTACGAATTCAATTGAAAAATTAAGCCCCATGGGGATGACCTAGTAATATTTTTATAAATATTTAGCATGGCAGAACAAAATGGCGACCAGGCTAATGTTAAAAAGTTATTATTAAAAAAATATTATTCAATTTGCCTTAAATTTTGCACAAATATCAAGTGTTACATAGTAATGAATTTTTAACATTTTGATATGAATCCAAGGTAGCAAAACAAAATGGCTGTCTACTAAAATATTTAAAGAATCGGCCTGAAAAAATAAGTACGAATTCAATTGACTTTAAATTTTGCAGAAAAATTAAATGCGATATTTATAGGGATCAAATGGTACAAATTCGACATGACGGAACAAAATGGCGGTCTTAAACAAATCAGTGCACCAACTACTTATTCAATTTATTTTAAACTAGCAGTAACCGCGACTTCGTTCGCGTATATGACTATATTGGACGGGATGTAAAGAGGTACTTAAATCGCCTCATTTGAGTACCTCTTTATAAACCACGTTTGTTGTTGCATTCTCTGGCTGTAAAATAGCCAGGCTACTATGCGAACTTGCTCTAGAACATGCGACATAGGGTTGACCATGGGAAAAACAATCGTCGCGCAAGTCTACTCCAGCTCTACTTAAAAATTGCTCATGAGTTTTGTTAATTGTCAGGGCGAAACCAAGCTTTAAAGGAAACTGTACATGTTTAAACTGAAAAGAATAGTGTGACGGAATAAAGGGATACGTGGTATAAAAACTGTTTCTCCCAGACTAGGGCCAGAAATAATAGTAGACTCTATTACATTGTTTTGTAATATTTTAACCTGTAGCCGAGTTCCATTACACGATTTGGTGGTTTTAAATTTCGAATAAGCATCACTGGTGCCCCCACTTTTAAAGTTAACCCATGAGGAGGGATTCCTGAGTGGTTTAGAGAGTGTAGGTACTCGACAGGATAATTAACCGCATTTTCTTGGTCTATAACTACATATATTGAGTAGTATGCTAATTGCAGAACAGCATTTTTTGCAATAAAGCTGGATTTATTTCATCTGCTGTGCTATTTTTCGGAGTTAATAAAGCTCGTTCTTCAAACCAAGAAGCGGTTTTATTTTGACAACTTTCGAGTCCACTATAAACATTTAAGGGATAGTTTCACAACCTTGGAAACTGAGATTCGAAGAATCCCTTCTTATCGAACCTCTGCACTCTAAAATTAAGCCGTTTGCGCAAGCTCAGCTTTCTACGGCAAACTGTTTGAGAAAGATCGCAAAAATTAATCAATGACCCGATTTTTTCAAAAACCCTGTATGAATTTATAAAAAATCTTAAAATATGTAATAAAACAAAACAAAAAGCACCTGTTCAAGTGTTTTTCCGAATAACTAATTGTTTTTTAAATAAAAAATATAATATTAAAGGGGTGGTTTCAGCCCCTTGGACACCCTGTCTCGGTTTTTAAAAAATTTTAAAATATGTAAAAAAATAAAATATAAAGTGATATTATGTTTAAGCATTTTCCGAATAACTAACGGTTTTTTAAATAAAATCCAAGTTCTTACCATCAATAAATATGTTAGTTTTGTCTGTCGCGTTAATAGTCATACATTTAGTTTTTTCTACATTCAGTTTTAACTTATTTATATTTAACCAGTTAAGGACTAATTTTAACATTAAATAATTAATTTTAATTATTATAATAAATAATAGTAAGCAAAAGGCAAACCCCTGTGTTATAATTATGTTGTATTACTTATGTTTTTAACGTAATTAACAACTAAATGTCTTCGTTTGCTAATCTTATCAAGGACTGTTAGGTATGATAATACAAGAAACTTTTCACATTTTCTGACATATATTAAACATCCCTTTGTTTATGATATAGGTGAAATTAGCATGGGACCAGAGCATAACACCCTTATCTTGTTGTTTAGGACCTCTAACGATATTAAGGTCCTTAAATAATAAACATGTGTTTGTTTAGTTTATAATGCCTCCCTGACTCATTATTATTCACAGTTTTGTTTAACTATTATGGTTATCCCAAGAGTCAGACTTAACCTAGCAACTGAGCTGTAATTATGTTTCCCTGTAAACAAAAGCTCTGCAAGAGAGGTTAACTTAAGTATTACAAGTAATTAAAATTATATTTTGACAGAGAATGGTTTTTAGAAAACTTTCGCTGTTATACACGATGCAATTTTTCACTATTTTCAAGTAATTATTTAATATTCAATTTATTTTTCAGTCTGCTATTTTCAACCCGCGGCCCACCTTGTAATTTCTTGCGACTCCCAGAGGCTAAAAGAAAATATTGCATGGCGCTGCGCCCGCGAATGTCACTCCGAGAACGCTAGCGCCACCTAGTTAGAAGAGATCCACTCTGTGAACTCGCAATCGCGATTACCCATAAGGACACTAGATGGCATTGCATTTCTATTGAATCTTCCTAATGATTCTAAAAATTATCACTACTAGAGGGATCTACTAGTCCAGTCTCGTAGCTGCTCGAAATTTCGAGAGATTCAAAGTTGACGCGCTCGGCCTATATAAAGCCGGCATCACACGGAAACGGTCAGTTCTAATTCCAAGATCGAACGATGCGATACATGCGAAAGTGTGCTAACTAGCAGTGAAGTTGCTACCTGTGCGATAAGTAATTATAGTGAGTTGAGTATAGTGTAATTTGACGCGTGTAAGGCGGATACTGTATTGTAGCGTGCAGTCGCGCCAGTTTAGTTTTGTCGTAGACGGAGAAGTAAACTCGTTTCTTCTACCTTGACATTAAAAATGGCTTCTACTTCGGGTAAAAAACGAAAAAATTAGTGAAGAAAAGCGCATATTTCAAGGAAAGGGGACCGAATTGCACTTGTTCGTTAGTGTTAATAAAAAACCCGTCTGTTTGGTGTGTCAAGAATGCTTTTCAGCCTTAAAAGAATACAAGTTAAAAAGACATTACGCTACAAAGCTGCCACAAAGTTTGAGACATTCAAAGGACAATTACGACAAGGTAAAGTGAGAACTCAAAAAGTCAGCATCAACAACAGCAAGATGGTTTTCAAAAGCAGAACATTGAAAACGAAGAAAGCGTGAAGGTTAGCTACATTATATCCGAAAAAATAGCTTTGAAATCAAAATCTTTTACTGCAGCCAACGCTGAATTATTGTGCCCGTCTCAAAAGCAACTTTTTTCTAAAGTTAGTTTGTTCGGTGTTACTGTCGCCAGAAGAATCGAAGAGTTAGCGGCAGACATTGAAAATTCACTAAAAGAGCGTGCATCGAAGTTCGTATACTATTCTGTTGCGCTCGACGAAAGCAAAGATTTAACCGATACCGCTCAATTAGCTATATTTATTCGGGGCATTGATAATATTTTGAAATCAGTGAAAAGATGGCTGCCCTTTTTCCGATTAAAGGAACTACAAAAGGATGTGATATTTATAAATGTTTGGTGACAGTACTGACAAACCTTTCTGCAGTGTAACAGGCGGTGCGCCATCCAGGGTAGGAAAAAATGAAGGGCTTGTGGGTTTGATGAAGAAACAGCAGAAAGATCTTGCTTTGATGCATTACCAATGTATCGTTCATCAACAAAATTTGTTTGTGCAAAACGTGGAATTTGCACATAAAAATCCACAAATATTGATGAGGTGATGAAAGTGGTCGTAAAAACTGTGAACTTCATCAAATCACGCAGCCTCGACCACAGAGAATTCCGAAATTAATGCCGACTATAGTGATGTGACATATGTTTCTGATATTCGTTGGCTAAGCAGAGGAAAAATGATAAAACGCGATTTTGAACTCAAGAAGGAAATTTCCTCCTTCATGGAAATTAAAGGGAAACCAGTTCCTCAATGACTTTAACACCAAACTATAAGGAAAAGAAAATCTCATCCAAAACCTACTTGACACTGTGAAGGCATTTGAGTTTAAACTGGATTTATGGAAAAATGAGTTGTTCAAAAAAAGAGTTTAAGCACTTTCCTAAATTGAAGAGTTGCTAATGTACAGATGTGGATAAATATATCGCAGCCCTAGATTTACTCCAAAAAGAGTTTTAATCAAGGTTTTCTGACTTCAGAGATAATGAAAATTACATCAATCTCTTTGTCCGACCATTCAGTGTATCCGTTGAAGACATGCCAGAAAACTGTCAGATAGAGCTTATGGATTTGCAGTGTAATTCGGAACTGAAAGACAAGTTCAACATGGGTCTTCTTGATTTTTTATTTAAAATATGTCCATCAAAACTCGTTTCCTGAAATCCGAAAACATGCCCAGAAAATCATGTCTCTGTTTGGGAGCACATATGTGTGAGAGCAGCTGTTTTCTCGCACGAAGAATGTGAAGTGTAAAACAAGGTCGAGAATTACCGACGCACATCTGGAAGGAAGTTTGCGGGTTGCAACTACAAAAATAAAACCAAATATCGACACACAAAAACTTTTTAACCAATAAAGATTATTACACTTTGAAATTATATGTTTTTTCTTTTATTAATATGGTGGTAAAGTGACGTGGACCATTGTGGCCCTTCGGACGATGTGAAATCGATTTTTGGTCCTTGCACTAAAAAAGGTTGAAGACCCTTGGCTTAAGAGAAGGGTGATTTTCAGTTTTAGTCCAAACTATTTTCTGCTCCTAAAATACAGTCCACTGATTACTGCGCTTCCGCATTAATTGCCATCTAAATAGATTTGGAATTTTAGTTTTATTGTGTTGGTTTAGTTATTATAGGAATATTATTATAGTTTATTTTGTGTTTATCTATTTAAAGCTTGAAAAATTGAAACATATCCTAATATAATACGACCAAAAATATTTAGAAAACTCGCAAAAAAGTTATTTTTAAGTACCATATAGGTTCATTTTTGGGTAACTTTTTATTATACCCGGTAACCATGAAATTACTAACAAGGCTGTAACCTTTTTAAGATAAGTACTATTAACATGAAATTTTACAGTGATATATGATTACTTATGAGGAAGATTTTTCGCTTTATAAACAATCGACTGCCGTTTCCGGTTTAACCGGAAATGCTATCAACTTTAATATTTTAAATGGAACACCCTGTATATTGATTTATTTTTGAAATCTACACTAAATTGAACAAAAAAATTGTAAACATAAAACATGTATCATACCCTATGTCAATAGTTTTTGAGAAAATGGCGAATTAAATTTTGAAAGTTTCAATGAATAATTTCGTTTTTTGGAAAAACAAATGAAGATAATTCCAATTTAATACTGTAAATAATGTTTGTTACGCAACTCATTGCATCTAATGTGAAAATTAGGATACTTCCGGTTTACCCCGAAGCGTAATGAAAAATCACTTTCAAACGTTAGTGAAGAGGCTGAAATTAACACACTGGCTTGTACAGCAATCGATCCTACTATATCAATACGACAAATAAGCAGTGAAATTGGAATTGGCCACGAAAAATTTGACGTAAGCATGACATGAAGACTTGAATTTTGCAACTGATATTTTGATATGCAACAAAGACAGCCCAATTCCGGACAGTAATTCTTTTTTCAGATGAATCGCGATTTACCAATATGGGAATGTTTACCGCAATAAGACAAGGTACTGGGCCACCGAAAATCCGCACATGGTAAGGGAAGGGGCACTCCAAGAAAGATTTGGTGTTAACGTGTCGTTTGGAGTACTAGGAACTCGAAAAATAGGTCCTATACTTTTTGATGAGCCCCTGGATGCAGAACATTAGTTGCAATTCCTCCAAAATATAATAGAGGAGTTTATGGATAAGCAACCATTGTTTATTACAATCAAGTATATTTTCAGCAAGATGTAGCACATGCACACAATTCCAAAGTAGTGACCTGAGAGAAAAATTCCGCGATAATTAGATAGGTACAAATGGGCTAGATGGCCGGCGAGATTGCCTGACCTCACCCCGTTAGATTTTTCATATTGTCGTTACATTAAACAAAAGGTCTACAAAACACCATTAGAAAATCGTGCGGACCTTATTAATCGAATTACAAGGGCGACAGAATAAATAACTCCAAGGCAGATGGAAAACTTTTTAAAAGAGTTTCATAACAGAATTCGTATGTGCCATGAAGTTAGTGGACAACGTTTTGAAGACCTTGTCTATGGATGACCTTTTTTCTTGGTTTTTCTACTCATGTAGCTTTAGTTCTATTTCGTGTTTTTCCTTGAGTTAAGAGGATTTTTTATGTTTGAATATTATTTAAATTAGTGTTTTGTAGCGTAATGACAGTTGAAGCTACTCAGTAGTGTCATTAATAAAACCTATTTAAGTCGACTGGGAACATTTCTTATAGTAAATAATAAACAATGATTAGTTATACAGCGCGTGTGAAAACATAAAAAAACAGTCATTTTGAAATAACTTTTTGTAGGTAAGTTTATTTATATTTATAAGGTTAACAAATTTTTCGTTTTTACACAATTTACATTGCTGCCAAGTAGAAAATATGCTTAGCCTTACCGATAACGTATCAAAGGCATTTTATTCCCTTTTTATATGTTAAGAACTCAATTTAGTATCATGTGAAATTCAAAAACCCAGCCCTTCCTTAGTACCTATATTTGATGACCGCAAAACGTTAAATATAGCATTTGCAAAAATAGTTTTGAGCAATACGTTTGGAAATTCTAATAGCTTGTTTTTTTATTCGTACATTAAACAAAAGTACCTACTTTAAAAATTAGAAGGTGAATAAAAGAATGGCAGCTGTGGTGTTTCTTTATTTCACAGCCACCTTGGTTCAGAAATTTAGTACTTGATATAGGTATAGGGTATTATACACAAAAGTGTTTAAAATTGTTTGAAGATTTAGATGTTGAGTAGGTTTATAGGTCGTCCCATTAAAATAAAACGAGAAAATATCGTTTGAAAGTAACTTTTCACTACGTTTCTGTGTAAACCGGAAGTATCCTAAATTTTACAAGTTTCATTCGCCAGTTTATCGAAAATTATCAAGAATTGACTTAGGGTATAATACGTGTTTTATGTTTAGAATTTAGTGTCGAATTCAAAAATACATCAATATACAGTGTGTTCCATTTAAAGTATTAAAGTTGATGCATTTCCGGTTAAACCGGAAACGACAGTCGATTGTTTATACAGCGAAAATCTTCCTCATAAGTAACCATATATCACTGTAAAATTTTATGTTAATAGTACCTATCTTAAAAAAAGTACAGCCTTGTTAGTAATTTCGTGGTAACCCGGTATAGTCTTCAGATATTATGTCCCAATGTCAACCTGTATATTTTTATTATTGAAAGCATTGAAACATGAATAAATTATCCCTTTATTTTTAGTTATTCTCGTTCAGTTATAGTATTTAAATAAAGCTTTTGCAATAAAGACAACAAACTAGCAAAAACAACTCGTGTTTTTTGTGGATAGCATAATTGAGGAAACGGCTTTAAATGTTAGAAGATTAATTATGTATACGCGGTTTATAAGGGAAACCCCCGAGGTGTTTTAATTTACCTAGTGTAGCGTTAGATCCAGATGTTCAACGTAAATTCGGTTACATTAATTATGTTAGGTGATCCGAAATGAATATAACGATATTGTGGGCTCCACATTTCAAAAGACTTTATAAATGGTTTTATTTTGAGTACGGTACAAAATAATTATATTATTTATTTCAGCAACTATACGATTTTAATAAGAAAATAAATTTGACATATTGCGCGGTTTTCTGAAGAAGTAATTGATCCATAATATCTTTAAGAGACCTGGTTTAATAATTGCAAAAAAGAAAAAGAATGTCTCGGTCTCAGCAAGTGGTTTAATACAGTTAACAGGCATCATCAGATCTAAAATGCATTAAGAACCTGATAGTAATGTATTTAATAAATTAAGTATTAAAAAGCCTACCTTAAAACAACAAAAACATGTAAAATATATAAAACTGGCACTTACAACTACGTAATTAGACAAACACTAAAGCGAGGTTATGTCTTCCAACCAGTGTTGTCAACAGTACGCATTAGAAACTCGCCAAATACGTATTTTAGACCCGCTAAAAAACCGCTAAACATCGTAATAGTCTAAGATGTAAAATTTTTTTTTTGCATAAAATATTCCACAAATATGTTTTGTATTTTATTAAAAAAAAGAGAGAAAACAAAGTTTAATTACGTTATATTAAATAACAAGACAAACATTAAAATTATTGAAAAATATCGGCATCATACTCGTCGTCTTCTTTATTATGCAGTTGTGGTGAATACGAATCATTGGTTTTAATTTTTTAATTACCTCATTAGGTAGAGTAAAATCGTTGCAGCACATACTGTTTTTGTGCAATCCATTACGAATTGTTAGAATTGAATTTAGTAATGGCAATTTCATTCTATTACGTAGTTTAGTTTTTACCACATGAGCAAGTTCTTTGAAAATTGTAGTATTTTCTGAATCTTTGTAGTTTAAAACTTTTAACCAAAAATGCTGGGTATAATCAATGATTTCCAATTTAATTAAATGTATTTTTCTCCATTGGTTCTCTATTATTCTCTATCTTCTTCTTTTTTATTTAAACATTTGAACAAGTCTGTAATATCAGATTTATTAGGTCTGAGACAATTTTCGACAGCAAACATGAATATATTTTTGGATGTTGCCAGGTATACAGTTTCTAATTTCTTTTATTAGTGTTATTAAAAATGTTATAAAGCGATTACGCTGCCCCTGTTCATCTTTAAACCGCTTTCCTAACATTATTTTTAGCTGATTTTCAAATTAATATCTCAAGTAGCATTTATTGTCAACATAATCCTCAAGCTTGTGTTTAAAAACGTCAAATTTTGAATTGGGCGTCACAACTTTGTCAACTAATATTCGCAGTAGATTCGATAAATCATCCAGTAATTTTGTAGGATCAGCATTATTAGAATCAAAAGCCTTATTTACTTTATCGATTAAAATAGGTTTTTAATAATTGAAGTCATCGCAATACATCTGGTGTAATAATTCAGCTGTACAACATTTTTCGTCGTTCAATTTAATAATTTGAAAATGAGTCTTCAACTCTAACCATTGTGCATGAATTCTACTAACAGCCGGTTCAATCGATAACCACCTAGTTGCACATGCTTGTACAACCGCCGCAAACAGATTTGCCCTAACCATTTTAGTTTCCGTGCTACAGGGTGATTTGATGTGGGTGATACCCCCCCCATGTATCTCAGCTATCGTAAAATATATTTAAAATGTTTCAACTGGTATTTATAGATTTTTTCACGTAGAATTCAGTGGCATACTCAGATTTTTGCTGAGAGTCATAGTTTTTGACATATTGGCATAACCTACTATTTTTTAAATGGGAGACCCTATATATTATTTTTTCATCTTATTCTTCGTGTCGAGAGCTTTTCAAAAACATACCATAAGTCATATTTATTTTCATAAATAACATGAAAAAATGCATTTTTCTTTAAACGGATTTATGGCATAGCAGATCAATCGAAATAAGAGAAGGTGGCTGTGGTAGCCATGGCAACGCCAACAAAAATATGATCAGGCAGCCATTACTGCTGTCATTTTTGGCATTATTGCGTTTAAATTTTTCTTGACGTCTATTATAATTATTGTTTTTAATATGGCTCAGAATCAACAATTTGAATATTTTGAGAAATATGATATGAACGCGTGTTTTATATTGTCTAATGAAGATGCAGATCAGGCGGCAGAGCTTTATCTGAACAGGTTAGTTCTTTTTTATCTTCCTGTATTTTGACTTTATTGGTTCGCTTTATTTTATCTTAGATATCCCGAGAGAAGACAACCAGAAAAAGAATTTTTCAAAAAATTAAAAATAATCTTTGCCAATATGGATCTTTTAACAAGCCTCGATCGCGAACTTACAATAAAGACAACGAAGAATCTGAGGTCAACGTTTTAGCCCTCGTTCAGACAGCTCCTGAAACATCTTGCAGGAAAATAGACGAAGAGGCGGGTGTACCGAAAACCAAAGTGCAGAAAATTTTGAAAATGCACAAATTCAAACCCTATAAATACAAACTTGTGCATCATCTGCATCCTGGTGATGCAGAGCGCAGATTGGAGTTCTGCAATTGATTTATAAATATGAAGGCAGAAGATATCGATTTTGAAAAAAAGATTATTTGGTCAGACGAGGCACATTTTACTAGTTCAGGGATTTTAAATAGACACAACACGCGATTTTGGAGTCAAGAAAACAACCATGTTATTTTTCCTAGGGAGCGTCAGGGCAGATTTGGATTCAATGTCTCCTGTTTTATTTTCAACCGAAAAATAGTTTACCAAATATATGAAGGAAATCTGAATTCGATTGGTAACGTGCGAATCCTAGAAGACGCATTAGGAATTTTGGATGATGTTCCCTTGGCTCAACTAAATAGGATTTATTTCCAGCAAGACGGAGCTCCAGCCTACAATGCCAGAATAAGTCAAAACTGGCTTAACGACCATTTTCCTGGAAGATGGATAGGAACACACGGACCTGTTCGATGGCCACCACGATCCCCTGACCTCTCAGTTTTAGATTTCTTTTTGTGGGGTTATTTAGAAAACAAGGTTTATGTAAGGCGATACGAAAACTTAGAACAACTAAGAATGGCCACCGAAAACGCTTTTGCAGAGTTACAAAGACAGTCATTTACAATAGAAAATGCATTAAAAAGAATTTTTAAAGTTTGTCACACTTGTAGGACACATAATGGTCTACAATTTGAACAATATTTGTAGTTTTAATGAAATTATAATTATTACCTTTTACCTACTTCCTAATTTTTTCTGATGCTGTTACTTTGTTATTTCGTTAATAAATATTTGTTAACTTTTTCCATGGCTCCACAGCCACCTTCTCTTATTTCGATTGATCTGCTATGCCATAAATCCGTTTAAAGAAAAATGCATTTTTTCATGTTATTTATGAAAATAAAAATGACTTATGGTATGTTTTTGAAAAGCTCTCGACACGAAGAATAAGATGAAAAAATAATATATAGGGTGTCCCATTTAAAAAATAATAGGTTATGCCAATATGCCAAAAACTATGACTCTCAGCAAAAATCTGAGTACGCCACTGAATTCTACGTGAAAAAATCTATAAATACCAGTTGAAACATTTTAAATATATTTTACGATAGCTGAGTTACAGGGGGTGTCCGAAAATGACAAATTTTCAAAATCACCCTGTAGCACGGAAACTAAAATGGTTAGGGCAAATCTGTTTGCGGCCTCTTTAGTTTCATCGAAAAGTAGCACGGTGTCGCGAAAACCGCATCTCTCTATCTCTACTCATAAGCTGGAAACCCCGTAAAACCTACGAAAATGGGACACCCTGTACAAAATATGGGGCAATGACATTTTTTATTATTTCGGAACATTTTGTTCGATACATTTGCAGATATTCGGCTTTGAGGCTTACGAAAGAAATAATTTATTAAAAAAAAGCCCTAACCTCAAAAAGAATATAACTAACCTTGAAAAGACGATTTACATATTGGGATTAAATGATCAACACTCAAAAGAGCAGTGTGATAAGCAATGTATAAAGCAAATCAACACTCAGCAGATTTGGCCCTATCTAAGTGTTTTTCAGGAACGAATGTAAGTTTGGTTTGTCTTTTTCCAAGATGTATTTCTGCATTGGATTTATGCTTCCTTGCGTTTGCATGATTTTTTAGATCAGAATATTTATTTGTCAGTGAACACATGCAAAATTTGAATTTCGCAACTTTCTCGGAGGTAGATTCAACATATGTTAGCCAGTCCTTTAATACCAAATCTTTCATCCAAACATCACGAAATTTTTGTTGATATCTCCACATAATTCTAAAAAAAAAATGGAAAACTGAAAAAATATTGTTTTACATTTCGATATTTTTACATACCTATGAAATATAATAAAAAGACTTACTTGTTTATAAAATAAAAACAACAGTCATGTATTAACGGATATAAACTATGAATAAGACCAAAAGACTACGCGTACGCGACCACAGGTTTCACATTTACAATTTAAGAGACAAATTTGACAAATAAACACACACATGCGGGGATTCCTAGTAATTAAAGAGCTGTAGAACATAAAATGGCACAAAAAAGCAAGAGCCATCTAGTAGAATGTATCCAAAGTAATTGCCATTGGAGATTGTGCAATCAAGTTTAGAAGAACATGGAACATATTTTGATTGAAATAAAAGTAAACAGCACAAAAATTTTAATAAGCAATATATACCGTCCTCCTAAGGGTGACTTAAACTTATTCTATTCTCGTCTTGAAAGTATTATGACCGATTTTTGTACTGTCTATGATTCTCTTTTATTGCTAGATGATTTTAATATAAACTTTCTCGAATCAAATACAAAAGCACCGTTATGTGAAATTACTGAGGTCTATGGTTTGCAACAGCATATAACTGAACCTACTAGAATATCAAATACGAACATGTCCTTAATTGATTTACTTTTTTCAAATATAGATTCAATCGAGGTTTGCGGAATAAGGGATGTTGAGATATCGGACCATATGCTCATTTATTGCGACATAAATTTTGGAGAACCCAGATCTAATACTTATAACTTTACATACAGAAATTTACAAAGTGTCAACAATAAGCGATTTCAATCTGATATCGAACTAACACCTTGGCACATAATGTATCATATGGCGGACATAAATAGCAAAGTTGATTTTTTCAACCAATCATTATTCGACGTTATAAACCTGCATGCTCCCTTAAAAAATATCAGAGGTAAAAATAAGCCATACAGACCATGGATTACTCCTAATATTAGATTAATGCAGAGGCTTCGTAATAGGGCCTTAAATAAGTTTAGAAACACCAAAAATTGGGAGGACTAGAACACATACAAACGGTATAGAAATCTTACTACTAGCGCAACCAGATCGAAAAAAAAGGCGTATTTAACATATAGGTTTGGAGTGTGCAGTAATAAAGAAGCATGGCAAGAATTAAATAAAATTAATATTTCTAAAAAACAAAATATACAACTTCCCAATTCCTTGCAAAATGTAGATGAACTTAATACTTATTTTACTAATATAAATAAAAATAACAATAAGCCTGATGAAGAATTTATTAATAATTTTAAGAAACACAAAATTACACAAAGTGAATAAAGCATTTGGAGCTGACAATTTAAATATTACACATTTATTAAATATTTTACATTGTTGTCCTGCCATAATTAATCCACTAACTCACATTATAAATGTTTGTTTAGAAAAAAATCATTTTCCAGATCAATGGAAGGAAGCCAATGTTGTTCCGTTGCCTAAAGTTAAAAATCCTACTGAATTTAAACAAATCGATTCTTCCAGTTCCCTCTAAACTATTAGAAAAAATTATGGAACAGCAAATAATTGAGTATTTAAATATTAGTAATTTGATCCCTGAATATCAGTCTGGCTTCCGTAAAGGTTATGGTTGTGCAACCGCATTATCTCAGGTAACGGATGATATATTTAAAGCCCTTGATAACAATCTAGCTATTGTTTTGGTTCTTTTGGATTTTACTCAAGCTTTTGACATGGTCAACCACGAAATATTATTGGCTTTGTTGCAGTGTCTGGGTTTTAGCGATTCTGCGGTGGCACTGGTGTCTTCTTTTTTTTTCAGACAGAAAACAAAGAGTAGTACTTGGTGGTAAAATGTCGAAAGCCCTTAATGTTGCTTCTGGGATGCCTTAGGGTAGCATTCTGGGTCCATTACTATACACTCTTTATACGTCGCAATTAATAAATAAATTTCGATATTGTAGCCATCATTGCTACGCAGATGATACCCAGGTATATTATTCATTTAAAGCCAAGGTGCATTAACGCGGATTTGGACACTTTATATAGTGAAACTCAAAAGCTCCTCTTAAAGATTAACCCAACCAAATCAGTAGCTATTCTTTTTTGTACTGATAACAATCGAATGAATATTTTAGATAACTTAAATCTACACATAAATAATGATCCAATAGATTTTAAAAACTCTGCCAAAAATCTGGGACTCATAATGGATCATAAACTTAGATTTAAAGAACATGTTACTCTTAAACTAAAAAGTGGATATTCCGCTTTAAAAACAATATTTTCGCAAAGGCACTTTTTGAGCTATAACATTAAGGAAATGCTTTGTGATGCACTAGTGTTATCACCATTAAACTTCTGTGACACCATCTATGGACCTTGTCTTGATAATGCCGATGCTAATAGATTACAAAAACTCCAAAATTCCTGTCTAAGGCTTATTTTTGGTATAAGAAGACGTGAACACATTTCTCATAAGTTAAAAGAAGCAAATTGGTTAAATATGCACAATAGACGAGTCTTACATGCTCTTGTCCTTTTTTATAAAATTCTTAAGTTTAAGGACTCCACCATATTTGCACAAAAAAATAACTTATCGTACTGATGTGCACAATCTTAATATAAGTAGAAAAAATCTATTAACTATACCGTCACACAACAAAGAATTTTTTAAAAGGCCTTTTTCTTATTTAATTGCACATTTAATAAACAAATTCAAAATAAATGAGTTTACTGTTTCAGAAAAAGTTTTCAAGAGAAAAACCAAACTACTTCTTTTAAACCATATTTAATTTATTGTCTATGCCACAAAATGCAAAATTTGAAACATAATACTTTTCTTTTTCCCTATCCTTATCCATCTTCCATTTTCCTTTTATTGTGTGCTTTTTTGCTTCTATGTTTTTTTTTAATTTTTTAAAAAAATTTAACTGCTAGCTGCTTATAAATTTCTTTTTTATTTCTTATATTTTTGGCCCTAACAGAATCCAGGGAATGAACATCCCCTGAAATCTGAAAACAAGGCCCGTTAGTTACCATGATTATTATCATAATAATAATTGTTATTTTAAGCTAATTCATTAACTGTATTTATTGGTAACTAATAAACGTCTATTATTATTATTATTATTATTAAGTTTAAGAGTTCGTTTACATTAAATTTCGAACGTGCTTGAGTACGCGCTTAGCCAAAACAAAATTTCTGATGATACACACAAATCCTGAATGTATGAATAAAGCTAGAATAAAGTTAAAAATGATCGCGTGCCCGCTAAAAAATCCGCTAAACGCTAAAAATATTTTTTTTGCCTCTAAAACAATATTTATTCCGCTAAATTTAGCTGGAAATCTGCTAAGTTGGCAACACTGCTTCCAACAACAAATAAATAAAAACATTATAAAACTAATTAAGAAAGCTTGTCCATGGTAAGGAAGGAACTCTAAACTTCGGTTCCCAGAAAATTTAAGTTGCAGAACCATAGACCACCTTCCTACTGAAATAATGATGCCAGATACGGGATACTTATTTAGTAACTAATTTAAATTTTTAAAAATCAAGTTCGAAATTGAAAACGTCGTTAACGCACAAGAGAACTCGGCTCTTTTTGGATCCAGTTGTCTCGATCTTTTCTAGTATGTCTAATTTTCGACTCTTCGGACATTCATGTAAAAGGGAGACATTTTCAGGTACAGTAAACTTATGGTTTGTTGAAAGTAAGTGACTCGCAAAAGCTGATTTAGTTTTAGTCATATCTGAGTTCTTATATTTATTAACAAGCCTCAAGTGTTCCTGGACTCTGGCAATATCTACTAAACAACAAGGCCTACGCGCTTACGGGTGACGTCATCAAATTTAGGTCTATGTTATATCAATACCTTCATTAGAAAGTACGGGTGATATACAGGGACATTTTTTAATTTCATCAAATAAACATCAATTTATAGGGTTTATTGTTTTTGAATCTGTCAAATTTATTGGGTTTCGCTATAGAATTAAAATGCCAAAGGCGACTCTTAAGCGATTACTTGTTTTTTTTTTGTTACACGATGAGGAATGCATTTACGCACAAGGCACTCCAGAACAGTGTGGGACTCGGTAAAGCCCCTACCCACTAAACCCCTCTGTGTTCTTACCCGACAACGTTTGCCCGGATCTATTGTAAAATTTCAAACAGATGTCGGTATGATTTTTTTATTACTAATTGTCCTATTTTAGCCAATTAATAAATTGTCAAAGCCGAGTTATTTGTAAAAATCGGGTAAGGTTTCAAGCCCAGGTAAGTAGTCTAGGCCTGTGGTGAGTCCATATGATCAAGAATATAATAGGTTATTAGTTTATATTGTCAAAATCCGGTACGGTTTCAAGTTTGGGTAAGTAATACATGCCTGTGGCGAGTCCTTATGATCAAAAATACAATAGCTTATTATTTTAACTTGTCAAAATCGTGTATGGTTTCAAGCTTGGGTATGTGGTATATGCCTGCGCTGTAGTGAGTCTATATGATCAAGAATATAATAGGTTGTTATTTGCTAAATTCTGAAAAAGATTGTATTATATGACACTTCCTACAAAAATGCGAAACTTGTGCTAGGTTTTAATTTCATAACTACATATTTATTAAAAGTCTGTAGTTTCCTTTTTTTGTTTTTATTTAATAAATTATGATTATGTTTAGAGCAATAATTATTAAGAAATGTATTTGAAATGCTACTAAAAAAGATTTTTGAAACATTAATTCTTAGGTGGCTTTTACACGTTTCAAAAGAAATTAAAAGTGTATTTTTATTAAAATAACTTAAATAACAACTCACAAAGAAAAGATTTTTTGTTGTAAGTATCCAAAAATGTATCTTCAAATTTATCAATTAGCTTTTTAAATATAATATATGCGGCTGAAACTACATTTACTACCTGTTCTCGAGGATACAAAAGAGCCCCTCTACTTAAGGAATTAATAAAATTATAAGAATCCTCTACAACACAAGGTTCATTGAGAGTTAAGTTTTCATTGCAAAAAGTACAACTAATTTTTTAAAAAACAATATAGCAGAAATAGCCCCTTAAATAGGTTATTACTGGGAGTTCTGATTGTATAGCTTCAGTATCAGACTGTGTAACTATGATTTTAAATAATAAATTATTAACATGTTCAGAATTTAAATTGGTGTCTAACAACTGTGTTTCACATTCAGGAGGTTCGAAGAACTGATTTATATTAATGTCCCCATAATTTCTAGATTTTAGAGATAGCATAGACTGAATTCTAAGTCTTTTCTGATTCATATAGCTGTCGAACTGAGATATGATAATGACCACCAGCTAATTGCCTATATTTTCCAAAACGCACTTCCAACGGGTCTGTTTGAAATTTGCCCAGTAATACAGAATTTATATTAAGTTCAGTTAAACAGTATTTAGTAACTTCAAGAATCCCATGAATGGTATGGTTTAATGCAGTGTGGTTTTGTCGAGTCAGTGTTTTTGTAAAATTAGTGACTCCAAGTGCCTAGCCAATTTCGCATTTTTAGCAAAAAAACAAAATTTAGGATCATCATTGGGGGCTGTTGTAGTATTTGTTTGGTAAAAGGTTCCTGATATTTATCTAACAAATGCTTTCCCTTAGGGGGGTTTTTACGCTCACAATTTTCCACCATGTCAATATAATACTAATAAAGTCTCCGGTATCTTATGAATGTGACAAATTTTTAACAAAACCTTTTAGAGCCTCTATAATAAAGGGATTAAAGATTATAACAGCTTATTTTACATTTTGTCTTTCAAGACATGATGGAAATAGAGCCTTTAAACTAAGTGAATAACCATGCTTCAATAAACAGTAAATGAACAGTGTCAAAAATAAGGGTAAAACTGGGTCAATAGAATGTGGGAATACTATACTGAGTTGATTAAGGGGTGAAAAATTACTCATTGCTTTACTGTTTACTGCATTATTGTCACTAACTGTACAATATACTATGTACCCAATTTCTTCTAAATTTTCTATAATGGTCTAGATAAAAGTATAATATTTCTGAATTAAGTTTAGCTGCAAGAGAAATATGAATGACTTCTGTAAGTCTTAAGCAAGGACTAGTGATCATAAAGATGATGTTAGTGATGCCTTGTAATCCAAATAGGGTTCGACGTGAATTTCACCAAAAAGTAATGTAACATATTTTTCTTTATCTGTTAAATATTGAAAAATGTTACGAGTGTAGGTTAAAAAAAAATGTCTTTCATCGATATGAGGATCTGTTAAAAATCTATTACAAATAGATTTTACTGTGTTAAGATGAGGTAAGATAATAGAAGCATAACTTCGCAAATATTTATAGCAATGAGGGCTTATTGTAAACAAAATTGAACATAAGACAATGGTGCTTGGTGAATATCGATACCATCGAGTACTTAACAAAGTTAACTGTTGAGAGAAATTTTAGATTTTGAGTGAATTGGTCAGAACCTTTTAGGTTTAAAAGAATATCAGTCACAAATTTAAAAAAAAAATATATTGTCATTGTCAGATTCAACTGTATCTGAATTGGGAATTTCTGTGGGAGTTTCACTAGTACTGGGGAGTTGACTTGACTCGGTATGGTGTAAATCCGAGTTTCACTAGGATCAGGAATGTCGCTATCAAGATTTATGGGTATTGACATCATCATATTGTCAATTGTGTAAATGAAACTTTCTATTTCATCCAAACTGCTAGATAAAAATGCTGATTTTAAATTTGTTATTGAAACACAAACAGATTGACCATATAAAAATGTTTATAATTTTAAATCGCTATTTATAACAATTGCCCAAGTTACTGGGGGACCAGGAGTATATATAAGTTTAAATAATGTTATTTTGTCTGTATCCTTTACTGAAAACCACCCTTTCCTTAAACTAAAATTTAGAAATACTTTTAAAAACTCTTCAAAACTTTGAAAACATATAGCCTTTCTATGTAAATTAAGCTCTTCTTTACTTTGCTCTATGGCTTGCAAAAGATATAGTTCATCAAGATTCTCATTTTTTTCATCTTTACTTTTGCGGTCAAGAACGTTTTTTGACAAATAATTGGGGCAATTTGGGAATACCGTTGGTACAGAATTTTCTTTTAATCAGGGTTTTTTTAAATGTACTGAAATAACTTTACCTGTTCTGAAATATCCCAAATTATACTACCTTTAGAAAAATGTAGCTCACTCACTTTATTGTTTTTATTGGGCACTAAATCATCCCCCGGAAGTGCTCGTAGCCGTTTTTTTTTGCAAATCACTGTCTTTCGGGAAACTAAACACGTGAACTTTTGGTTGGTTTGGCAGTTAGGCGCACAACACTTAAACGGCATGTTTAGGTGAATTTAAACGTACAAAAACTAATAAATCTAATTAAATTTTCACCAAAAATAGAGACAAAACTACTGTGTTTACTCTAATTTACGAACGATAACATCACGTTTCACACTGTTTTGTTTTCAGTTAGAAAGTGCCGGTTGTTGGTCAGTACGTTTAATGGCCAGTTATCACGATTCGACATAAGCAAAACTGCATTGGTCTATGCTTTAATGCATTTCTTACGGAGGCGAGTGCCGGCCTAAATGTCGTGACGTATGGCCTATTTTAATTTCAGCTGGTAGGCCTCGTTGTTTAGTAGGTATTGACTCTGCTCGATATTTTTCTCCCCAACTGGCCGACATAGATAGCAGAGCATTCTCCACTGATCAACGAGTATACTCCGGATTTTGAAAGATTTTCAGTGATATCTTCAGGTTTAATTAGGTGGTGTTTTAAAAGCTATAAAAAGATTAAGTTTTTAAAAAAAAATTGGCTAGCTGTAGAGATATGTTGCCGACGTAAGTTAGGCAACCATAGTTGTTGGTAGACACGTTTGATTTGGGGTGCAGTACATGAAAAGAGTTTGTATTTATTAAAAAAATTATAAAATAGTTTATTAAGGAAATTTCTGAGAAAATATGCAAGTTTTTTAAAAGTTCACCTATGTACTCGAAAAAACAATCAAGAATCTACGTCAATGAGTTCCACAACTTTTCGATCTCAAAAATTTTGCCTATTTTTAATGGCAGGATAGATAATACAACAGTGTCTCACGCAGATGACAGAATTCCTAAAAAAACTGTGACTGGTCTCAGTATTATGCATACGAAACTGTCGAGGATCTCTCCTATAATATAACAAAAACGAGTAAATTCCTGGTGGTCAATTTTTCCGGTAAACACTCAGTAGAGTGGTTGGTTCAAGAGCTCTGTGACATGCAGTGAAAGTTGCATCGGATTATGAGTATTTAAGATCGTCGATATACATATAGCAATTTCAGTTGCATCCGAAGCAGATCTCTTTTTGATTGTCTGTATTTTATTACTACAGGTTTTGTTTTCCAAAATATTTAATAGGCATTTCAGACAAATTTATTAAAATTGAGAAAGTTAAAATTCTACATTTCTAAAACCATCTTAAATTTGGTTGTTTGAGGCACACCGAAATATACATATTCAAAACTTATCAAAAAATATACACCGGATTTAGTAATTATTTGAAATTCGACTGATATATAGGCTCTTGAACCCAAGAATTTTACCCATGGAATTTGACAAATTTAAAATATGTATTTGAGAGATTACCTTTTTTTAATAATTCCGATACAGAAAAATATATGGATGAACCACTTTTTCAAGTTATATCCAAAAAAACTAAGGTCTCGGAAGGTTGCACTGAACTTGTTTTTGGAGTAACGCTAAAAACATATTTTTCACAAACTTAATTTATAAACTACCTAAAAGATTGATTATAAATGCTCTATAACACAAAACATTTTTGTTTCGAACTAAAAGTTAGAAGTAATTATTATATTAGATATTATTAAACGTTTTTAAACATAGCTACAGCTTCTAAATTAAGACAAAGCGAAAGTGTCGCCCGTTGGACGGAAATCCAGTGTGCTGGGGATGCTATGTTGCCAAGTTTATCTTATACAGGGTGTTTCTTAATTGAGTGTCAATATTTAAGGAGATGATTTTTAAGTCCATTTTAAGAAGAAAACTTCATATAAACATATGTCTTAAAAGGTGTAAATTTTGAGATACAGGTTGTTAAACTTTCAATAATTTCATAATTTTTCGATAATATCTCGAATACCACTCTAGATATTGTAATGAAATTTGGTATAGAGGTACTATGCATCTAGCGGAATTTTTTGATGTAGAACATTTTTTTAATTTCCACCAGCGGCGTCCGTACGGAATCCGACCTGCATATTTTCCTAGACATTGATGGTACGCCACTGATTTTTTTTAAATAAAAATTATTTTTGAAATTCCCATTAATTTTTGAGCAAATTTGATCCCTTGGTAATTTTGTGTTGGACGCACGGTTTTCGTTTTAAAAAAATAAAAACCGTTTCTCTGGATGGTCCAAACAATCCTGGTCATAAGACGGATATCACCATGCACGCAGAGGAATATTATTGTATTAAACTCGAGAAATCAAATCTTGTCGAAAATAAATACTAAAAGTTTTCAAAAACAAACAAATGAATCAATAAAAATGCTTAATTTTAGAAACATCAGTGGCGTGAAAGTAATTACTATGTCCATTCTTATTAAAATCAGAAATCGCTTTATCTTAGTGAGAGATATTTGTAGATAATAGTACGTAGTCTTCAGCCACCAATCTTGGACCACCATGTCAATGTTTTTCAGAAGTCTGTTCCTTCATAAATACTTTTTATAAATTTTATTAAAATAATATGACATTCTTCAACAATAACAAGTTATTTACAAAACTATATTAATACAAATAGGTACATAATTAGTAATTTCAACAAAAATAATTAGGTTTTAACAAATTGACAGCACACTTTGTGAAACAAAATAGAGGACAAAAATTAGATAAGTTGTTGAAAATGCCCACCACCTTGGAGAATACACGCTTCAGCCCTTTTCCTCATGTTGTCGCGAACTCTTTGAAGGATACCCTCGGTGTTTCTGATAATATCGCAAGAATCTCTTATACGATTCTTCAACTCCTCTACAGTGTTTACTGGGGTGCGGTAAACTAAAGATTTAAGATGTCCTCATAGAAAAAAATCCAAATTATTTAGGTCTGGGGACCTAGGGGGCCTTGGTTGGGGTCCGCCACGACCTACCCAACTGTTGTTAAATGTGCGGTTCAAATATTCTCTGGCTTCAGTACTAAAGTGAGCGGGCGCGCCATCGTGCATGAACCACATTCTGTTTCTAATCAGAATTGGTATATCTTCTAACAATATCGGCAAATCGTTCTCAAGAAACCGGCGATAATTATGGCCATTTAGTCTTTCTGGGAGGAAAAAAGGTCCAATTAGGTGATTTTCGATAATGCCAGCCCAAACATTTACAGAGAATTGCTCTTGATGATGATGTTCTACAATGGCATGGGGGTTCTCGTCGGCCCAGATATGATTATTGTGGAAGTTTCTGACAGCGTTCCTGGAGAAGTTCGCTTCATCTGAGAACATTATTTCGCGATCAAATAAGGGATTACACTCATTTTTTTCCAAAAACCATTCACAAAAATTAACTCGGAAAGGAAGATCTCGGGGAAGTAAGGCTTGCACTCATTGAATGTGATATGGGTATAAAAAAAAATCATGTAAAATTCTCCAAACTAGGATGTGCGAAATATTTAGGTTAATTCCAATTTTTCTAGTCAGTTCAGGATTTTCATCTATGGAATTTAATACTGCCTCTTCAATTTCTGGAGTTTTTACAGTCCGATGGGCCCCTTTTAATTGATTATTTGGCTTGAATGTACCTGTTTCAGTCAACCTTCTATGCACATTTGCAAATATTCGCCTATCTGGTATGACTCTACCAGGAAAGCGCTCTTGATATAATCGCCTAGCTTCCTGTGAACTGCCATCAGCCAAACCATACATGTAATGTATGTCTGCCAACTCTTCATTGGTAAACTCAACCATTTCTTTTCTCAGATGTATCAGATATTTAGAACACAAAATTAATTAAACCCGACTGAATCTGAAAGCTGAACTGTCAAATTAAGTTACAAGAGAAGTATTAATTCTGACAGCCAAAGCCTACTACAATAATAATTATTATTAGTAATCTTTCTTTATTGATGAACTAATAGTATTTTATAGTTTCGTGTTAAAAAATTATAAGCTCAAATAATAATTTTGAAATCTTTGGGTATTAGTTATTCATAAGCAAATTTGATTTCTTGAATTTCAGTTAAAAAAAATTTTCCTTGCATGCCATGGCGATTGGTGTTGTCATATTAGCGATATTGTTAAAACTCTGCAGAGAAACGGTTTTTATTTTTTCAACTCAAAATTCCCAAACTTGCTCAAAAATGAATGGGAATTTCAAAAATAATTTTTATTTAAAAAAAATCAGTGGCGTACCATCAATGTCTGGGAAAATATGCAGGTCAAATTCTGTACGGACGCCACTGGTGGAATAAAAAAAAATGTTCTACATCAAAAAATTCCATTAGATGCATAATACCTCTATACCAAATTTCATTACAATATCTAGAGTGGTATTCGAGATATTATCGAAAAATTATGAAATTATTGAAAGTTTAACACCCTTTATCTCAAAATTTACACCGTTTAGGACATATGTTTATATGAAGTTTTCTTATTAAAATGAACCCAAAAATCACCTCCTTAAATATTGACATTCAATTAAGAAACACCCTGTATATGACCTATATAAGAAAAACGGAATGCATATTTTCAATTGTTTTGAGTTTTTTTTATTAGTATGTCATTAAATGTATAAATCATACCAGTTGCTATTACCACGCAGGTAGCCAGTGTTTTAATTTAAAGAAAATACCCTCACTAAATGATGAACGATTTTTGAAAGTACTAAATAATTGGACGTGCGGTGCAGGCGAAATTGCAGCTTGCAGCATAGGGAAGCGATACTTTAGAATTTATTTTTTTATTGTGGAACGTCTCGAGTGTGATACCCAATTTTTCGAAATTCATTTTTTGAAAATAGTGATGTGCTGTCCCTAATAATTATGTTTTTGTTATGACAGTGGGCATGCGAAATTCGCGTCGGCTAGGGCTGTGCGCAAATTAATGATGGACACTTTTATTATATACATAAGTAGGTAGATCGGTACCAGCAGGAGCGCGAAGGCACTAGGTGGATTGGTACCAGGTTATGCGCCGTTGGCGTTATCATTAAAGCCCTAACATAAGAGGCGAACAACAGCGAAGTGCATCACTGGCGAAAGTCAAACAATAGGCACAGGGGGGCCAAAGGCGTTACTATCGAGAGACAAACATAAAAAATTTAAGCTGTATACATTAATGTAAGTTTGGCAACGATGTAAGATAGCCTTCAAAGTTCAATTCAAATTGTCATATTAAGGAATATGGCGCATTGAAAAGCAGTGAAAATATCGAATTTCTTTTTGATTTTTTTAATAGAAAAAGAGAATCATCCATTTCTTTTATCTTCTTAAAATAGTTAAATGAAGGTAAACTTTCTCCTTTATATTCAAAAATTATCAAATTCCGTGGGTTTAATTGTTTACAAGACACTAATATCTACCTATTAGAGGGACACTTAAACACATAGATAATTATTTCTCTTAACTGAAGTATATAAATTCTTTTTTCTTACCACCATAGGACGTAAAATAACATTTCTCTCCGCGATTTGATGGTGTTAAATTGAACTTTTTCGCCTTACAACGCATACATCACTTTTAAGCCCAAAAAAATAAACACATTAAATGTTTACTTTTAGTTTAGGGTGATACAAATTTTTCTTTTACAGTTCAGGCGCGAAGTGCCTTTTTAGACGTCAAGTAAATTGTTCGCATGTTTTTTTGTTAATATATTTCAAGCTAAATGAGTGCATCTATGTTTTATACGGGACGCCAAGTCCACTTTGGGTTTAAAAAATGAGCCACGTGAGGGCAAAGGGCGAAATTTTCACAGCTTATAAAAATCTAGGAAATGTTTTAAGTTTTTAATGTTTTTCTCCTAATAAAAATGTTTCAAAATTAGCTTTCTTGTTTTCCCTTTAATTTCGAAACATGTCAACCTAAACCTTATTTTCGCTATGCTATATACAGTGGCGGCTCGTTCATAGGGTCATTTGGTCAATGACCGCCCAAAAATATTTCAGAAAATAAATTATTCATTTGACCGTCCCTCCTAATAGTTGTAATAAAACGCGAACCTTGGGATTTTTCCAATTCTAAAGAACGAGGAGTAGACCTGAACTTCAAGAGAATTTTGTAAAAATAACGGGGTAATTTTACTTATTTTTACAGAAAAAATAAAACCACGCTTGTTCTTTGTGAAAACCTTCAAGACTGCAAAATCATTTTTATTCTCCAACAAAAGTACGACAACAACCACGCCATCTGACAAAAAGATGTGACAACAATAACTGCTTTATGATACTATGGTACAATACAAAACACAGAGAGGGTGTAATATGCATATTAAACATTAATATTTTGAACTACTTATCAATAATTTAATGCTCAATTTAAAGATAAGATATTTATTTTTATTTTAAGTATGCCTATTTTTAAATTTGTTATTGACCTCCCAATATAATTCACCACGGGTCGCCACTGATTCTGTAAAACTGTCTTTAAAACCTTATTTTAAGTTCATGTAAAGTATAGCGGAGAGCACATAAAAAGAAAGGACAATCCTGTAAAATAAAGGACGAATGGTCAGCTTACACAACGAGTTTATTTTCTAGATGTAGGGTGTTAAGGAATAATTTTTAATTTTGTTTTTACTGTATATTAAAACCAGATTATTAGATTGAAATGAAACTTGGTACAATAGAAACATGCTCAGAATTTTTATGATATATTCTTGTTAATTGTTGACCAGTTGCGGATAAACGAGTAAGAATATATATTTTTTTCACCATTAGGTTAAAAATTTTTGTGTTGGCATTTTTGATAATTTAATGTTTGGACCTTATTATCTGATGAATTTTATACAAAAAAGGTACTTTTAGTTCATTTGACTTGACTAATTTCGGAAATTAAGCCTAGTACTTGTTTTTAACATTCCAACGCACTCTTTTACTTCTTATTTGAATTTTGAGTTGGTTTTAATAATTGAATATTATAAATTAAATATATCGAACACGACTGGATCTATCGACTTAAATTATTTTTGTATCATACATGTATAATGTATCATAAAAATGTATTTCTGTACATGTCAGATACCGAGTTAGATTCCATTCTAATAATCCAGTTTGAATATACAGGGAAAAAGCAAATCAAGAACATTTACTTTATTTAACACCCGGTTTCTTGAAAGTTAAATCGTTCTGGACCTATGTTTTTTAACATTTTTGTCTTATTTTATGCGAAAGAATCTTTTCTGAAGCACTCTATATACGAAAATAATTCTATAATAAATAGTTTTATCTGTTTAATCCACAGCTGGTTGAATATTCGAAATGTGAAACGTCGATTTTCTTAATTTTAATTTAAACTGCAGCAGTTTGCAAATCTAAATTTCTGATGGGGGTTTGCGTTGGTAATCTGCATAATCTCGTTCTGAAGCGACAAACAATACTCGGCAAGTGAACTTTGTCAAACTCTCGCAGGAACTTAACAACTGTGCCGGCCCGTACAAATTAAGATATTAGAAGTTCGAGTTGGTGGTTCCGGTGAAGTAAGAGGATAATTCATACAGAATTAAAATTAACGCAAGCCTATACGACCTCTGGTGGTATTGCTTATTAACAAAGATAAGGTCGCTTTTAGTTATACAGGGTGTTTCAAAAAACATAAGCCATCGCCTAATGGGAGATTACTTCACATGAATTTTATAAAAATAGTATATATCCATAGGTCCATATGACGGCTTAATTTTCAATATAAAATCAGTTTATCTTCATATCATGCTTAATTCTTGCAGAAAATATGAAATTATTCTAATAGGTAGCTTTTTCAATATTTTATATACAGTGTGGTCATTTAAGTGTGCAACATATGGGAATTTTTTTTTATTAACTACACAATCAAAATAAAAATATTGTCAAAAGTTGATGCATGCTCGATAATTATATAAAGAGCACTTAGAACGGTTGTAAGTCAAACACCATACAGGGTAAGTCAAAAAATATTAAAATCATGCAAGAGTAAAGTACCTTTATTTCGAAAGATTCAGCAAAATGTTATTAAGAAAAGTTGTTTAGCATCAAACGTTATGCCTGGATATCAAAACATAGCCTACTAAGAAAAAATTTTTTTTTTGGAAAAAATCAAACGTTTTTGAAAAATTGATTTTTTTGATTATTATCATAAACACTTTCATAGTTTCATCAAAATCAGATCAAATTCGCATAACTCCGTTCAAATTTAAGTATACTTGTGAAATTCACTTGGATTTTTAATTTTTTAGGGAATCACTAGATATTAAACACAACTTGGAAATTTCGCTAATATTCGTTTTAACAAGATGAAACATTTGTTAAAAAAATATGTACATTAAAAAACTTTCATTTGAAATGCAAGATTTTCATTTCAAATATTTATTAAGGAACTGTCCACATAATTGACAAACTGGAAATCTTTGAAAAAACGGTTCGCAAGATATTTGCTGGAATATTTCTGTAATGGAAGCGAATCGAATTTTTAAGTTCCTCAACATTATTAAATGGTCGATTCTTATAAACTTTTTGCTTTAATTATCCTCATAAAAAATTCTAATGGGGTATGATCTGGGGAACGAGGAGGCCAGCGTGGTTCGGTATTTCGTCCTAACCATTTAGTACCAAATTTCCCATTTAACAATTCAGAAATATTTCTAGTAGAATGAGCGGGATATCCATCATGGACAAACCATAATTTATACCGTTCTTATAAACTTATATTATCCAAAAAATCCGATATTTCGTGTTTTAGAAACTTTAAATAGGTATCACCAGTTAGGTTTCGGCCAAAAAAAAAACGAACCCAATAATTTTTCGTTGATAATATCGCACCACACGTTTGTTTTTTGGTAATACTGGTATCTATTGTCAGTAACAAAATTTGGATTTGCGTCCGACCACTACCTACAATTTTGGGAAGAGACAGTGCCATTTGTTGTGAACGTGGATTCATCCCCAAAGAGAATGTGTCTTTGAAAATAACGCTCATCTTCTATTTGTCCTTGAATCCATATGCAGAAATCATAGCGGATGTCATAGTCTCGTTCTTGAAACGTGCAAATAAACACTGGCCTATAAGTATAAAACTTGTTTTTCTTGAGAATGCTGTTAACAGAACTTTTTTTTAATGCCCGTATAAGCAGAAATTTTCTGGGTGGATCTTTTAGGGTTTTCAACAACTGACTGAAGTACCGCTAATTGATTTTCTTCAGTACAAACAGTTTTGGCACGTTCATTTTTATATTTATAGTCTAAAGATCCTGTCTGTTTGAAGTTTATTAAAATTCTACTTACAGTTGAGTAGTGAACTTGTTTGTCTGGATGTCGTTCATTGAAAATATCTGCTGCGTCACGCACTGTTTTAGAATTTTCCCCACATATCAAAACTAATTCTGCCTTCTCGAGAAGCGTTAATTGCCTTGGACGAGGCATTTTAAATCAAATAAAGTTAATATGTAATAATATAATTGTTCTTCTAGAATGAAATATTAACGCCACCGAACTGTAACAATTTTTACTTCAAACCCTCATTTGTTTTTTTTATGGGTATCCGCTATTATCTTAATATAGGATGTTAGGTTTGTCAATTAATGTGTACAGTTATTTAATAACAATTTTATAATTTTGTACTTCAAATGAAAGTTTTTTAATGAGTATATTTTCTTCACAAACGTTTCATCTTGTTTAAAAGAATATTGGCGAAATTTTCAAGTTGTGTTTAATATCGTTGCAACAAAACCTGAAGTTTGTGATTCCCTAAAAAATTAAAAGTTAATTTCACAAGTATACTTATTCGAATCTGATCTGACTTTCATTAAACTATGAAAGTGTTTATGATAATTATCAAAAAAAAAAAACGATTTTTCAAAACCTTTTTTGATTTTTTCCGAAAAAACTTTTTTTTCTCAGAAGGCTTTTTTATCCAGGCATAACTTTTGATGCTAAACAACTTTTCCTAATAACATTTTGCTGAATCTCTCGAAATAAGGGTACTTTACTCTTGCATGATTTTAATATTTTTTGACCGACCCTGTATGCTGTTTGACTTGCAACCATTCTAAGTACACTTTATATGATTATTGAGGATGCACCAACTTTGGCAATATTTTTATTTTGATTGTGTAGTTAATAAAAAAAATTCCCATATGTTGCACACCTAAATGACCACACTGTATATTTTATTAGGCCGCCATTTTGTTTTGCCTTATGAAAGCTGTGCAAAATTTTAACAGTTCGTTCTTATGTAACTTAATTTGAGGCAACTTAGATAATTAGTTTTTTAGTAATATTTTTTAAATATTTCTCTAGGCCGCCATTTTGTTTCGCTAGATAGGATTATTACCAAAAGGTTACCAGGTCATCTCCATATGACCCTAATTTTCGACCAAGTTTGAAGTCAATCGGGTAAGTAAATTTTTAGCTAGAAAGACTTCTAGAAACCCTAAAAGGTAAAGATTCGTAAAATCTTGGAAGGGTAATTTTTCGATTTTTAAGCATGACGCTATTTTGTTCCGCCATCTTGAATTCGTACCACAGTTTTACTAGTTCACCCCGATATTACACTTAGTTCACGCTCAAATTTTGAAGCGCTTTGGCGGACTGAACGAAACCATGCAGATAAATGTTAATGCTCGATTAAAATTATTATTTTTTGATAATTTTGACCAGTCCTGCAGCTCTTATTAACAAATCGCCACTGATTTAAGTCTCTACTTAGTACTCGGCATGGTATTACAGCACTTCAACTATTTTTATAAAATAATGGATAATCAAAACATATATTGAAATACTTTTAATGTGCAATGCTAATTACAAAAGCTGCATAAGAACAACAAATGACAAGTAAATGTTTATAGAAACACTTCTAAAGGAGTCATGTCATGTGAATAGGCTGGCAAATAAGCCTTATTACTACTCCCTTCATGTGAAAAACTATTGTTTAAATATTTGTGATGTAACAAATTTGTTAAGTATTTAATTCAAATTCTAATTCGATTTACACTGAAAATTCTTATAGACTCGGTTTTATAACCTCTTGTTAATTTTTCTGCAAGCTTGCCAGTAAACTAGACGTTTTGCCCGATAAAACTCTATTAGAAATATGATACTGCAGTGACCATTACGACGTCTTACAATAATCGGAGTAAAATCCTTAGCTTTTATACTGTTTAAAAAGAGAATAAAAAGAACTATGTAATTAAATAGTCATCATTGATGAATTAACGGTATCAACGATAATGAGCAATATGGTAAAAAATGGTAAAATATATAAAAGAAGGTAAACTGAGAGAAAAATAATAGCCAACACAACACTGAAAGATGTGGTTCATCATTTAATATTCAATAATTGAAAGTTCATTTTTAATGCAAATATCTTTAGCCCAACTAGTATAAATAGGTATAAGGCCTATTTACACAGGTTACAGTGTGACCTTAGCGGTAGTTTGAAATAGAATACTTTAGATTAAAATAAGGAAAAAGTTTTCATAAACATAAGTGTACATACTTGAAAGGTCAGTTGAGTTTGATAGAACATCTAGTGTAGTAATATGAATTTACGACAAGAATATTGTAGATTTTATCTATTTTAATTTAATAACACGAAAATAAATATATTTGAAAAAAAGTGTATAATGACGCGACAAGAAGCTGGTGTATTCTGTGAACAGAAAAAAGTGCTTGCTATTAAGTCTACGAATCAAGTTTTCCTTAGACATCTTTCGCATAGCTACTGTCAGAAACTTTACCAAATAAATCCAAAAATATAAAAATCAGTAAATTTCCTTTACCCAAAACTTTCCTCGTTATGATTTTTCATTTGTAAGGAATAGTGAAGTGTGACCCAATATAGTTCAGTACATAGTCACAGTATATACGTGTTATATGTATATATACAGGGTGTCCGGGAAAATGTGGGAGATCTCTCGGACTCAGATAGAACATTAAAAAATAAGATGACAAGTTCCCATAAATTTTTTTCTAGCGGCCACTCCTACGGAGATACGGTCCCTAAAGGACCCCACTGGGAAATCAGTTTTTCTAGAATAACTTTTAAACGACTCAATATAATTTAACGAAAATTTAATATGATAAACGTAGTAAGGACACTCTCAAATGCTTCCCTTAAAACATAATTAGCTTGTTTAGTTTACCAGGGACGGCCTAGATTGTACATTTTAACGCTCAAATTTTTAACACCCTGTATGATAAGGAGTTAAAAAAAAAATAAATTTGGATACCTTGAACATTAAGCTAAAGAAAAGGTGCTCTTGTTCATTGTCGATAAAATGAACCGTTTTCGAGAAAAAAGAATACAACTTTGGGAGTATTAAATATGTTTTGATCCTGAACAACCTAATACGCTAAATAGAAAAAAGTCAATTAAAAACTTCATAAGTGGGTTCAACATGTGCTCCGTGATTTGTGATGCACTCCGCGGGCACGACGAATGAAGGGACTGCTGTACTCGCCACAACCCAGCATTGTTCTTATCATATCGCAATGAAACGTGATTCTCTGTAAGTTCCTCCCTAGTAGCAACCGAAGGAATACACCAAGGTTTTGAGATGACCCCACAGGTAGAAATCCATTGGCGTTAGGTCGGGAGACCGTGGAGGCCAGGCAATGGGACTCACTCTGCCTATCCAACGGTTTCCATGACGTTATTTGGGTGGTCCCGTACAGCAACGTAAAATGGGGTGGGGCTCCATCATGCATAAATGCATCCTTTGGCGGGTTTCAAGTGGCAAATACTCTATTGGATAGAAAAGCGTTCTGAAGAACTCTAAATAAAGTTCACCATTCAATCGTGCCGGTAATACGCATGGTCAAATGAAAAAATTGCCGATTATTCCTGCCCAAACATTAATGGATTGAAACTGATGTTGATGATGATGAACGACAGTGGCATGAGGTTTTCATCAGCCCATTCATGCGAGTTATGTAAATTTACAATACCATCTTTGGGAAATCCTGCTTCATCGGTAAAAAGAATAATGCTAATGAAGTTTGGGTTTGTTCGTTGTTGATCTAACAACCAGTTTGCGAACTGGATTCTTCGAGGAAAATCTTCAGGAAGTAGTTGATGCACTTTTTGCAGATGATAAGGGTATAACAACTGTTCTTTAAGTACTTCAGCAACTGTACTTTTTGACACATGAAGCTGCGCGGCTAATATTCGAGTGCTTATTGAGGGAGTATCAGCTAGTATCCAAAATATCTTCCTCCAATTTGCACACCGTACGTACTGTTCTCCTCACCAGCATCAGTACTCCCTTTCCCAAAACTTCCTAAAAATAATTAATGAACGTCAATAATGTTACCTTATTAATTGAGAATTGCCCACCAGTTTCTCTTAGACGTTGGTCAATTCGCTGAAATGTTTTCTCATTTGGAATATTGCGATTAGGATATCTTTCTCCATACAACCTTCTTGCTTCATAAGCATTGCAGAATGCAAGTCCGTACATAAGATGCATATCTGCATATACTCACTAAATGTGTCATTATCGAATTAAATTTACCAAAGGTATTCAAAATTTAATAATTAATATCAGTAGGTACAAAAAGATCAACGTGTCAAGAAGATTTCAAATGCACACGTCAATGCGAGATTATTTATTTCGTACCATGGTAACGTTTGTAAAAAAGTGCATTCTTTAATACTGATAAATATAAACAATAATAAAACATTAATACTTTTATTATTTTTTCTCGAAAACAGTTCATTTATCGACAATGAACAATTACTATCTTTAGCCAATAATTCAGGTATCAAATTTATTTGTTAACTCATATCCTTTAAAATTCTTAAAATTTAGACGTTAAAATGTACAATCTAGTCCGTCCTGGTAAATAAACAAGCTAATTATGTTTTGAGGTATTTTGAGGTCATACTACTGCTATCATATTAGTACTAGATTCAAATTATGATAGTCGTTTAAAGATTGTTAGAAAACCACGATTTCCAGTGCGGGTTACGGGGCTATCTCCCTAGGAGACCCGCTAGGAAAAAAATTTATAGAACTTGTCATCTTATTTTTAATATTTCTATCTGGTCAGAGATCCTCACATTTCCCCGGACACAGTATATATATATATATATATATATATACATATATATATATATATATTTATATATTTCAAACACTTTTATTAGACTTCGTATTATTTTTATCATATTGGACCAATGTTTACCAGTTTCTTTCACCTGTACCACCCTTGACTTTGGGCATAATTTGAAATAGATTCAATAAGTAGTTTTTACAGTGACGCCATTTTTGTTACGTCACGTTGAACTCGATATGTCAATTGAACAAATTTTTACGTTTTGAAAATTTTATTTGGCCGCCATTTTGTTTCATATGTTAAATTCGTACCACAACCAGTGGCGGCTCTTTATAGGGTCATTTATTAAATGACCCCCAAAATATTTCAGAAAATAAATTATTGTTGACCTCCCTCCCTAATAGTTACAATAAAGCAGACAGCCGGAAAAGTTAAGTATACTACAATGTAAGCCACGCGCAGCGGTTTGGATGGTCTCGTTGCGTTCCTTAGGCATAATAAAATGCACGCTATACAAGCTAAACTGGGCAGTCGAATTGCCTGATTACTAAAACTTGTTGAAAAGTACCCCAAAAGATTTCACAACTACAAAGCAGCAGCAAACGTGACAGCAAATGGAATATGGAAACCGCGATTTAGGTCATCAGCCAGTCTCTTGTCATAATTCGATCATTGGTCGCGGCATCTAAATGCAGCATGGCAATTCAATCATTCAGAAGGTGGTCTAAATTGATAACTAACTCGATATTGTTTCGGACGTTTTTGATCGATAAAAATTGATTTATGTACACCTTTTGTAATATATATTTTTGTTTTATGATACATATTGATTGAAATATACAGGAAATAAAATGTTGGTAAGTGACAGTGCAAATAATAAACAACTAAAGGGCTTGCAGACTTCATTTGCCAAAAATAACGAATTTGAAGGTGGTCTATGTTTGAGTTGTGAATGTAGGTGAAATAAAATGGTAGTGCAAAAAATTAAACAACTAAAGGTTCTTTAGCTGAACTTAATTTCAGAAAATAACCAGACTAGGTAAAATGGTCGCAATTTCCAGAACTTAGCTTATACGAAAAAAACTAGTAGAGCAAAAATAAGGGTTTATCGAAACTTTCACTGAAAGTATGCAGTTGTACTAACTGGATATGTGGTTGTGAAATCTCTAACTCATTTATATTTATGTTTGTTTATTTGTTTTTCTAAGACTCGTCGGACTCATTTATGGGTACAAAACCGATGTTAAAGACTTAAAACAGTTAAAAGACTAAAATGAAAAAAAACGTGTGTTTTCTGCAGATCACATGATCACAGCTTATGAAAATCCTTGAAAATTTTAATGAAAATGTATCCAAAATCGTTATATTTTAATAAAATTATAGACTGTAAAATATTGACAGAACATTCGACTGTCATGCTTTTTAGTTTTGTCCTGTGTAATCTGGGAGGACAAGGTCCAATTTTCGGTATGCATTGAAATATCACGACACTACCCACATTCCGCGATAACGCCAATACAATTCATTGTATGCGTAATAGTTACCATAGTTACCTCATAATTTTTAATGACAGACTTGTCAAAGTTCACGATCTTTAGCAGTTTCACGTGTATTGTTGTATTAAACATCTTTACATCGTTAGTGTTTATATCAAGTGACAATTTTTTGTTCTTGCAATAGATGGTAAGTGCAGAAGATTTTTGTTTACAATACAATATGGTTTTTTAAATTTTATTGCCCAATCCTGGTACAGGGTTTTTAATTGAAGGAGAAATATACTTTCTTGGAAAAATAATAAAGTTTGAAGAAGAATATAAAAAATATATATCGATGTCGTGTCTCAATTTTTACAGAAGATGGTTTAAACCTTTATATTTTGAAGCACTACTTTTTGCGCTTTGATTGTGCGCTAGCTTTATTGAAAACAGCTTTAGTGTCTGCACATAGACAAAAATAGAAAATTCAGGATGCAAATCGCCATTGTTACTACATTTTTCTTTTTGGTCCCAAAAGTTGCTTTGAAAGTTTACTGAAGCCATTCTGTACAGGGTGATTCTTTATATTTATTATATCTACAGGTTTTATTATAGGAGATACAAAAAAATTGTAAATACAAAAGTTGTATCATTTTTCACTGCGTATAACTTCAAAAAGCATAAAAACAAATAGCATCGAAAAGCGGGTGAAGGCTCATAGCAACTAGGTTTTCTAATGGAAATTCCGTTATGGGAACATGTTATAAGATAAGCAGAATTTTCGAGGAATCCAAAAATGCAATAATATACAATTAATAGCTGAGTTGCTAAAGTTTCACCGCGTTTCGATGTATTTAGCGTTTTTTTTTTGGTAACTTAAAAGATACTACAGGAAAAATATTTTATTCTTTGTATTCACAATTTTTTATCTTCACATAATAGGCACTGTATAGGTATGGGTCAAAATATGAAGTCACCCTGTACAACTAATTATTCTTATCGTATATTGGTCGATGTTTAATCTAAACACTTCTTTTTAGAAAATCTTGCAGATATCCTATTCAATAGCAATTAGATCCTTTATCTTACTGTTAAAAATGGACTGGTAGTTCAATAAAAAATATACCTAATTATGTGGTATCATATATGATTGAGAATGGACTAATTTCAGAAATGTAAACGAGTATTAAAACAAATTATTTAATTTCATGCAACGATTTTCGAATTGTACCCAATAGTAAAAGTTATGAAAAGATTTAGACGTAAACAAACAGTTTGGCTCAATCAGCCAGATACAATTTAGTTCACAAAGTAATGGCACCAAACCCCACAAGTCTGAAGCCCCTCGCGAAAAAACATTTTCAGACCTTTTAACAGATCAAAACTGGAAGAATTAATCCATTGCGCCGAAATTTTAAAGAAAATGAAGTGGTTCATGCAGCTAAAGTCAGTTGTCAAGAACTGGAAAAAGAAGATGCCACTGCTATGTTAGCTAAATCAAGTCTCCAAATAGAGCGACAAAAATAAAAAAATCATTAATTCAGCAGCCAAGCTTAAAGACCATACAGTCCGGACAAGGCCTTAGCACAATATTTATAAATGCCAACCAACAAACATTCTACAATTTATTATTAAGGATCAAACCAAGATGCAAATTGCTATATACCATCTTATTACAAAATTTTACAAAGCAAAAAAGTCAGTATTTTAATAAAGAAGATGTTAATATAACTGAGTATTCAGCCGAAAAATCAACCTACAAGCTCTACTAGACCTAACAGTTAAAGGTTATTCAAATTTTGGAAAACAAATTTTTGCAAGAGTCATCAATCAAGCAGTTCATTTAAAATAACTTTCAAGTGGGGATGTGATGGGAGTAGCAATCAAATCTGAATACAAGCAAAGGATGACTGCAGACATATCAGTTCAAACTTATTTTGCATTTCGATGGTTCTTTTAAATCTAATACACGTTAAGAATGCAGAGGAAACAATGATGTGGAGAATCCTGTTCCCTCATCAACAAGATTTTGCAGGTAGATAATAAAAAATATTTAAATGTCATTAATCAAATCAATCTTGTGTCTGACCTAATTATTCTAGAAATAATACAAAGAGTGCATTAAAAATTATCGGTAATTTTTGGAAAATTAGCTCAAATGCATATTTTTTAGTTTTCTATTCCTCTATTGCAGACCCATTAAATTTATAATGAAAAAGGAAACCAAAGAATTGACTAAACTGAAGTCCAAGTGATAAAAAACCAAATATCTACGCTACATCCAACTCAAGTGTTAATGCAGAATCAGAATGTTTCAGTTAGTCACGTATTGTTGCTCACAATGGTTGATGGTAAAGTTTGTTCTAACTTGACAGGCGTATCTTGTCAAAGGTGTTTAATATGTAATGTTGGTCCAAAAGACATGAACAAAAATTGTGAGCCTAGTAACAACACATTGCGAGTACAACATTATAGTTTTGGTCTTTCACCGTTGCATAGCAGAATACGATTTATGGAATGTGTGCTCCATATTTCGTATCGATTAGAAATTAAAAAATGGCAGGCAAAGACACCAGAAGAAAAAGAATCGGTGCAACGACGAAAGACCTTTATCCAGGATAAGTTTTT
This sequence comes from Kuschelorhynchus macadamiae, assembly GCA_030620095.1. NCBI lineage: Eukaryota > Metazoa > Arthropoda > Insecta > Coleoptera > Curculionidae > Kuschelorhynchus > Kuschelorhynchus macadamiae. The sequence continues at coordinate 2,174,413 of JAUTXW010000584.1, forward strand.
TCAAAATTTAGGCATAAAAGTAGATCAAACCAAGCAGGGCACTGGAAATACAAACGATGGGAATACTGCCCGTAGATTTTTCAGTAATATTCATTGTACCTCTGATATTACTGGAATAAATTTAAATTTACTTTTAAATTTTCAAAAAATTTTGAATATTTTTGACTAGTAAAAAACAAGTTAATTCTGATAATTTTTGAATACAACAAACACGCAGAAATATATGTTACTGCTACAACTGGTATTGTACCGCTACAACACATAAAATTTGGTACGTAGATAAACAATTAAACATTGCATTTACCAATGAGGCAACTCGAGTGAAAACAAGAAAGTCGTAATAAAGCTATGGAACTGCAGAAAAATTTACTCGAAAAAATCTCGATTACATACAATCTCAAATTTAATATGAACTTTTTGATAACATCTGAGTCTATAATTTCACAAATATTTGAAACTTTGACTATATTACTAGTGAAGACTCTTCAAGAATTCCGATTCTAGATAATACAATTCCCCATCGTTTGTATATCCATATGCCAATTTACTTCGAGAGATTTACACAACCAATTGTTTTACATCAACTTTACATCTTATATGTTATACCTTAACGCTATATCGAGAACGAAGACACTGAGTGATTCGGATTTACAGTACTTGATCATTAGTTCTAGAACAAACAAACAATGTTTATTGTTTGCTATATTAGTACCTACTTATAGTCTAGCAGATATTTAAGAGTGCTTTGTAAAAGTAAACTTCGAAGTCTGTTCTTTTTAAATTTGATTTATATTAGAAATCAATTTAGTTTCTTCAACGATCTTTAAACCGAAATTTTATCTTTTGTTGCAAACACAGCATCATAAATCCGTCTCCGTATCTTGTTACTTGTCAAATTGTCTTTAACAATTGATAAAACATTTTGGTTTAAATCGGCTCATATCCAGGGTATTAATATTCAATATTAATTATTAATAATGAATAATGTATATTTGCGAACGAAGCATTTCCGGACCTATGTTTTTATAGGGACTTTTTTCTTATTTTTAAGCCAGGAAATTCAAAGCAAAGCAATAATTTTCTTTTTTAAATTAAATATTATTTATTATAACTTTAATTGTTAAATACAGAGAAATTATGTATTTTTAATTGAATTAATAATAATTAGTTATTATATATATTATATTAATTATGTTTTATTATTATTATTATTAATATGTGTTATTATTATTTATTATTTATTTATATTTATGTATTATCAGATGTAAGGTCAGGCAGTGTGGTCTCTCTTAACTGTGTAACATATGGAATAATAAATAATAACAATTACTAATATTTTTGCAATAAACATGAAATTGGTGATAACCCAAAAAAATAAAAATCTTTTTTTTTCAAATACTTATGCCTAAATTTGACAAAAATAAAACTGCCAGATTGATTTGATTTTGATTAAATTATAAACGTGTTTAAACTAAATGCAAAAAATCCGTATATCTACTTTTGGTATAATCGGAAGTACAGCTATTTTGAAAATATTTGAGATCAAATTGCTCTCATCGACATAAGTATGGTGTCCAATTTTTAAATTTTTCCAAGCCTTCGTTTTCGAGATAAAGATAGCCGGTATAAATCGTCGCACACCCTGTATATTGTATTTTGGTAATTTGCCCAAAATGCAATATCATAATTCTGTAACTTTAGACAGCCACTTGTTTGCATGTAAGTCAATTGTTGTACAATTATATGCGAAAACATGAGTGTGTCCTCCCAGGTATCAAATTGAACAGTGTACGTGGTCGTGAAGTGAAACAGCTTTGTCTGAAATCGAAGGAGCTTTTTCAAGGGGCTTATAAATTTTGTTGAAGAGTGGGGCAAGATAGACTATCCGCTTTAGCAACGTTAGTATCGAGAAATCGTTTATAAAGGAATGTGCATGCAATTTAACGAAACGTCATTCAGCCTTTTCCATTTCTAAAGAACGAAGAGTAGACCTGAACTTCAAGAGAATTTAAGCTCAATTTAAAGATAAGATGCTTATTTTATTTTAGGTAGCTGCCTATTTTAAATTTGTTATTGACTTCCCAATATAATTCTACAGACATACTGACACAACTTTACCAGTTTGTTGCTCACCGCTTAATTTCTACACAAACATTTAAATTATTTTAATAAGTAGTATTTTCAGACAGATTTTTTAAATATTTTACCCGACCACTATTTTGTTTTGCTATTTTGAATTCATATCAAAATGTTACCAGTTCGTTCCTATGAAACACTTGATTTTTGTGGAAAATTCAGGGTCAATGGAATAATTAGTTTTTTCTAGGAATAATTTTTTAACATTGTCCGCCATATTGGATTTTATAAAATATTACCAGGTCATCCCCATATGACCCTTAATTTTTGACTAAACTTTGAAGTCAATCTGGTAAGTAGTTTTTAGGCTATGCTACGAACTGACAGACAGACCTATGGCATGGAGGGACCGACGGAATTGATAAAACATACGGCAAAAGAAATGTTTGAATAGACAGTATATATATATATATATATATATATATATATATATATATATATATATATATATTAGTTCTTTCCGCCTTAATATTTTCTTGCTTTTAATTTACTACTCCTGGGTTATGAGTTACGCATACAGGTGGCTTTATGCTGCTCCGTGGTAAATAAAGATAAAATCCGGCAGAGATTTCGGATGGCTATAACGGTAATCACAAATGTCGGTTTTGCTCCTGTTGGTGACTCTGGTGTTGTTTTGTGTATTCATGTTGGCGCTAGTTATACTCGTCTTTCAACTAGTTGACTGTGCTGATGAAGACCTTAAGGCAGAAACACGTGCCTAAAGTTTGCCAAATTCGTCGTGCGTCATTGTTGTTGTTGGACTAATGCCGTTTGATTTTCTGTGGTTTTTCGTTTATATATAATTGATTTTCATACTTCTAGTAACTTTAATGATTCGTCCCATACATTTAAATCACCTTGTGTTTCAGCTACCATGACTATCCAGTTATTCTAGTGTATAACCTTCTATATTGGCAATCTCCTTACACCTTGAAGTTTATTTTGTGGCCTGTTTCTAGTTGATGTAAAAATAAGGCAGAGGTTGTTTGTTTATTTCTTATGCTAAGTTTATGTTCTTCTACTCTTGCTGATATTCGTCTGTTTGTTTGCCCAACATACAACTTTTTACAGCCCTGGCACGGGATGCTATATACTCCGTGGTTTCCAATTTTATTTTATCTTTTGGATTTCCAAGTAGTTTACCTATGTTAGTTTGTGTCTTATGAATTGTTTGTATATTGTGTTTTCTAAGAATTCTGTCTGTGGTATCTTTTACATATGGTAGGACTACCTGTTTTCTTCCGGGTTCATAATCTTTGCCGTTTGTTGGGAACCCTGTTTATTAATGGCTTCATCTATGGCATGTTTGTGTAACAGTTTTTCTTTTAAAGGAGTAGATATTATCTTAGGTTCATCATGTCTCGTTTGTGTAGAGTTAACCGCACGGATCTAGATATAAGGGTACTGGCCAAGGCTTGAATTTGTGCTGGATGGTGGTGTGATCCAGCATTCAAATATCTGTCAGTATGGTTTTCTTTAAACGATGTATTCAATGTGTCGATTGTCCCGTTTTGTAAGCAGAACGTCTAAAAATGTGAGTTTGTTCTTTTCTTCTAACTCTAGTGTAAATTGTATTTTAGAATGTATTGAATTTACATTGAGTTAGAAAGTTGTCAAGTTCTGCATTACCGTGTTGTCATGATGAATTTGTCATACAGGTAACGGAGCCAAATTTTTGGGCTTCAGATTTTCTTTCTCAAGAGCTTCTTTCTCGAAGTATATCACAAATAGACTGACATCACAGACGTGAGTAGAATCATTGGAGCTCCATCTATTTGTTTGTGCATTTGCTCGTTGAGAAAATGAGAAATAAGTATTTTAAAGACAGTACTCCTTGGTTGTAGTATATGGGCCGAAAAATCCTCGTTCATATAATCTTGTCCAAGTACTTCGTCCATTGAGAATGTAGGATACAACGATTACTTATCTAGGCTTGCTATGATGTCGTATTTTTCAAGGTAACGCTCGTATAATCCGAGTAAATGCTCTTAATTTTTTTTACATAAAGTCAACTTTTCCCAGTCGATTTATAATATTCATAATTATTTTCTAGTTTTGTTAAGGGCGAATTAACCTTTTAACAATAGATATGATAAACACCCCTGGTTTACATTGTATTTTTGGTAAACTAATGAGGTTAGAATATGGAATACGTCACGTCGGGTCTTTAACCCAACTATTATTTCTTCTTTAGGGATTTTAACCAGGTTGCTGCAATTAAAACCCTTGTAGTACAGATTTTCATTTTCAGAGATTGTAGCATGATATGACCTTGAACCGCTCTATCTGGCGGCTAAGCAGCCTGATTTGTAATTGACTTGACTTCTTTAGTAGATGTGTCTTCTTTAGTTTATCAGTCTTAATGCTTGTGTTTAGCTACTGTCCGCCATTAGGATAAGTTTCCT
>JAUTXW010000585.1:0-22491 GCA_030620095.1 Kuschelorhynchus macadamiae
TACACTTTACATCTACTAATACCAGAGTTAACGATCGTTTAGGTAAAATACGATCTGTGGTCGACTTTTTCAACGCAAAGATGAACAACCTCTATTACCCTGGAAAAGAATTATCGTTAGATGAATCCATGGTATTGTGGCGAGGGCGTTTACAGTTCAAACAATATATACAAAATAAACGCCACAAGAACCTGATGGATTGGTGCTAAAATTCCGTGTGTATGAAGGTTCATCAGATGAATATGGTGGAAGTGGACATACAACCAAAGTAGTCCTGCACTTACTTGAAGAAAAATTAGGTCAAGGACATGCAGTATACCTCGACAACTTCTATAACAGTGTTGACTTAGCTACAAGACTGCTGGAAAATGACACCTATTGTACCGGAACCCTAAGAACTGACCGTAAGCACAACCCACATGAAGTCGTGAAGGCCAAACTAAAACGAGGAGAAAACGAATCCAGGTTCTCTAATGGCATTCATATTGGAAAATGGAAGGACAAACGCGATGTCACTTACATAACGACTGAATTTGAGAATGAAACTGGTATTTTTAAGAATAAAAGTGGAAAAGAAACTGTAAAACCTAAAGCCATTCTAAACTATAACAACTATATGTCAGGAATTGATCGCCAGGATCAAATGTTGTCGTACTATCCTTGCAATAGGAAAACGATAAGATGGTACAAAAAACTTTTCGTTCATGTTTTACAAATGTTTGATAAATGCATACTATCTACATAGAAAGTACTCTGGTGGTCGCCGTCTTCGTTTTTATGACTTTAGACTGGAGGTAATTAGAGATCTATTAGCCCCAAATGATGATGTACTTGTGCGTTCTCCCAATCAAAAAAAGGATTTGAATGCTAGACATTGCCTTTCAAAAATTGCGAAAACCACACAAGAAATATAGAAAGGGCGAACTGAAACTAAAAGAGTGTCTAGAAAAGAATCCAAAAATTGCAGAAAAAACAAAGTAAGGAAACAGACAACGTTTGAATGCCAACAATGCCCTGGAGCACCTGGATTTTGTGTAAAGTGCTTTGAAGACTTTCATAAAAAAATTTAGTTTTTTCAGTTGGTATTTTTTTTGCTTTGTTTATATTTTTTTGAACTTTTTGTTTTTTTGTTTAGATATTTATAGTAAACCAAACAAGTATTTTTTTTCTTATAAACTATAGATCTTGTTACCAGTTTAGTTTTTTCCCTAAATGTTTTGACTTTGAGCAAATTTATTTATGTTGTTTTGATTTTCTATGATTACCCGTAAGCCAAATATATATTTTTTTGTATATCTGTACCTATATTACCAGTATACTTATTTTGTGTTCCTAGTGTAGAAATAAAAGCGTTTTACATAATTACCTTTTTTTTATCCGTATTATTACTAAAATGTTCATCGACTCCGATCGGAGTATTCGGCATCCCGTAAAAATATTATTGCATGACGCCGACCACTCCGATCGGAGTATAGTTTTTTTTCGCTAATTTAAGACAAAAAATATAATGAAAAAAAATAAAATTATAATTTACATAAATTATGCCATAAATAAAGGCAAAAAAACGGCGGCCATTTTGTTTCGCCATCTTGGATTCGTACCAAAATTTTACCAGTTGGTTCCTACATAATACTTGATTTTTGTGCAGAATTTGAGATACATTGGATAAGTATTTGTTAGTAATAATATTTTTAAACAAGTCACTAGTCCGCCATTTTGTTTTACCATATTGGATATTTACCAAAATGTGACCAGGCCATCCCTATATAAAAACAGACAGAGACCGACAAACAGACAGATCGCCGGAATCAAGAAAACATGTTTGGCAAGCCTCGCCTGTTTTTCGTGTGGGTAATTAATTTATACAGGTATCAGTGATCAAATTTTATTCTTCTATTTTCATTTGACTTTTAGAAGCGTAATGTTTTAATGCTTCTTTTAACTTTCTAGTAAACTTTTAATAAGGTTTACTAGACGTACGAAAAGTAAATTCTCATCCTCCCCAAATAAATACCACAACCTTCTATTTTTCTGTCTTTAAACAGCTAAAAAAACATTGTATATCTTCAGCAAACCTATTATCTTCATCAGTCGTGCAATTTGTGTAAAATTTGTCAAAAACAAATCTGAGGCAAATTCATACCGAGAAGTATTCTGTGAATGTCTATAGATTCGAGCAATTTCGGATTTTTTTTATAGTTCCGGCAACGTTGCCGACGTCCTTGGACCTCCACGGAATGTCCAAGGAGAGCGTACGAGGGGAGGCGAAAGCGGCGGGGTTACTTCCAGAATCCGTGGTTTCTCACGACCCGGCGAGGTTTATGACAGAATTCACAGAACATAAAATAGTTTTTTTTTCTCGCAACGTGACCGCTGAACTCGTACTCGTTGATGAGTATAATAAATATAATATATACACGACACGAATGTGGTTTACAAAGTGGTTCTTTCATAATGTTAACAAAAGACACGTTTTGTTAATTACATCGGATTTTTTTTTCCAAGAAACAGCCTGAATATACACGGTGTCCCATATAAGAATGAATTCTACAGGGATCTCGTAAACCAGAAGAGATACAACGATGAATAAATTAGAAAAAAGTAGTTTGCTGAACCCTTCAATGTCATGTTTCGAAATCTAAAAAAATTCGATTACTTCCGAAGATATTTTCAAAAAAACCGAATTTACCCGATTTCGTTTTTATTTTTTTCTGACTCTATTTGAAAAAATATGAAAATATAAATTTCACATTTTTATTGCTACTTTTCCTGCTCTACACGTTGATGTTATTAGATTTTCATTCTACCTTTCGTTTCTTAGCAACCATCTTCAACTTTCTTTTTTCTAAATAGTCGAAATAAATTGCTTTATTTCTAAAAAACTCTAATTTCAATTCTAAATCCAGCGACAAATCTTACATTTATTCGACGTTTCGGAAGAAAATAAACATCATGAATTTTATTTGATGATTACAAAAAAACGAAACGTCTGATCAAAAATCCAATTACGTCATCATGTAGGGAAGAAAAAATTGCATAGGAGTGCTGATTTTATTTTGATCTATCTTCTTTATTAAAATCAGAAAAAAAAATAATTGCCAAAATTTATGTCTAAAATTTCAAGAATTACTGGTTTGCAAGATGGGGTCATTCAATTTTTGATTCTACGTTTTCGCTTTTCTCGACCATCATCAACTTTTTTTAAATAATCCGAAAATTTTATTTTACCACATTTAAATTGCCCTTGATATTCTGAATTCAAAGACGTTTCACATTAAGAATATTTGCGTCTTTTTAGCCTATTATTAGTGCAAGTAAGCAAAATATCATCAAAAAACAAAATATTTTATTTTATACACTAGGAAAAAATTCATTGAAACAATCTTATTTAAAATTATTTTCAAAAAGTTCTCTCTCATTCTCTAAATTATTACGTTTTTTAGCATCTTTGAAGTTATCCTTGTAATAGCGGCTTGAACCTCGGCTCTAAGTTGTTCTACATTTTCGTACGTTCTCCAATAGAGTTCATCATCAAGAAAAAATCCAAGGGAGTGATGTCGGGAGAACGTGCAGGCCATTAGTGGCGATGAATTTATTCGAGAAACGTTCGGTTAGATATTCCATGTTGTTCCGAGAATTCTGGGGAGGCGCCCCAACCCCATCCTGCTGGAACCAGATATTGTTGTTTTCCGCCAGAGGAATGTTGTCAAGGATATCTTCTATATCATTATTCAAGAACTAGGAGTATCTTTTTTGAGAAACAAAAATGTTTTTTGGCTTTTTCGCAACTGAATAAAAATATTTAACTTTAAATTAATTGAAGCAAATATTTAATATAATTACATACCTCAACATGTAGACTAGTCTGTCTAAGGAATGTTTCGATACATAATATAAACAATATTATTTAAGCAAGCATAAGAAATTATATCATTTACCTTAAGTTTTTATAGACACATAGTAATTGTATATTTATATATATATATATATATATATATATGTTTGTCAATCTATACGCAACAAATAATCTGAACACATTTAAAAGTTTTTTTTTTGTTGACCAATAATGTCGATTTCATTTTTAGAAAAAGAAATTTCATCGGACTAAAGGAGACTATTTGAAAATTCAATATTTTTTCCGCCAGAGGAATGTTGTCGTAAAATTTCGATTTACCAGGCAATATTGACAGATCGTCATGATTTATTTAAAAAATTGCGTTTCAAAGCCTAATATTCGTAATGAATGAAATTGTTTACCGTTGCTATGTTTGTTTATAGAATGAGGGAGTTCTTTTTGAACATCATATTAAAAAAGTTGTTTCAATGATTTTTTCTTAGTGTAGTGTGTAGCAAAATAAAATATTTTGTTTACTTGCACTAATAATAGGTTTTGGGTTAAAAGGACGCAAATATTCGTGATCGTCGTTGAATGCAGAATATCAAAGGCAATTTAAATTTGCTAAAAAAAATTTTCGGATTTCAAAAAAAGTTGATGATGGTCAAGAAAAGCCAAAACGTAGAATCAAAAATTTAATGACCCCATCTTGCACACTAGGAATTCTTGAAATTTTAAACATACATTTTCGTAATTTTTTTTTTCGGATTTTATTAAAGAAGATAAATAAAAATAAAATGAACACACCTATGCAATTTTTTCTCCCCTACATGATGACGTAATTAGATTGTTGATCCGACGTTCTTTCGTAATCATCATCAAATATCATTGATGATAGTTTTTCTTCCGAAACGTCGGATAACTATAAGGAGTGATATGTCGTTCGATTTAGAACTGAAATTAGAATTTTTTAGGAGTAAAACAAATTTTTTCGACTATTTGAAAAACAAAGTTGATGATGGTTGCTAAGAAACGAAACATCAACTTGTAGAGTAGGAAATGTAGCAATGGGAATGTGTAATTTGTATTGTCATATCTTTTCAAATAGTCAGGAAAATAAAATCGGGAAAATTCGGTTTTTCCCAAATATCTTCGGTAGTAATAGGATTTTTTTAGATTTCGAAAAATGACGCGGTAGGGTTCAGAAAGGCGCAACTTTTCTCTAAATGAATCATCTTTGTATCTCGTCTGGTCTACGAGATCCCTGTAGTGTGCATTCTTATATGGGACACCGTGTATTGGATGTCCTAGAGAGAGAAATTAAAAAACAATCTTGGAAAGTTTAACGGCTTATTTCTTTAACTTGACACTAGGGGTTTTACAGGGCTGTAGGTAGACTATGAAGTTGGGGGAAAGGAGGGGGAGTAAAAAATACCATTTACAGTTATGAAATAGAACAATATTTTTAAAAAATAAGTTTTAACAATATTTTTTTGTTGAAAACTAGATAATATAGACTCCTTGGCATACAATAAAATGAAAATGTTAAAAATACCACAGAAAATATAGCTTTCTGTGGTATATAACATTTCACACACAGGATTTTTATTTAGGTGTTTTCCTGTTCCATAATATCATTTAAAGTCAAAGATAATATCTAAACCGATTTTTCAGTCAAACATTTTTTTGTGATACCAATTTTACTGGTTAATTTTACAGAGTCTTTCAAATAGTAATTAAATAGCGTGAGTAACCACAACAATTAAACTTTGGTACTTGTTTTTAATATTCCAACGCACTATTTAATGCTTTTACTGAGCATAAAATGCAGGGTTGAGATGATTTAAATCTTCTGATTAAAATCATAATTGTAATCAAACGACTTTTCATGAAAAAAATCTGCTGCCTTTTTATTATATACTATACATATAGCATCTTCCTAATAAACTCTTATATGCAAAACATTTGAAAGTAACTAAAACATTGCATAATATTAAATACAATATGCTTTCAAACAGAACAATTTAGTAATTTTTTAAAGAGAAATACTAATTTGGACGCTAATTTTAAGAACATAGTAATTTATTATTGCCTACCCTGTTTCAAAAAGCACTGCACGCCACTGATAGCCTTCAGAACCTCTATATGTTCAATTGACCTAAAACTGCGATTTGTGACATTGTCTTGCTGGTTGCTTATCTAGATCTGTCTTCTTATCTTGATATGTTTTTACAAGGAGTACAAAGAGGTTAAATTACTACTGCTTTAACTAGCTTAGTTTCCTAAATTATTGCATATTGGTTTTTTTTTTGACTGGTAACCCTTTTAGGTCACTTAACTGATTTTTACACTTTTCCCAGTGACCTAATAATTTCGTTTTAATATGAAGGAGAAAAAACATCGTTATAGTTTGTTTCAGAAATGTATAGAGTAAAAAGAAAGGGGGGAAGGGGGAATTCCGTCCAGTTTGGCTGAATTTCCTGGTGGTTCATAGGCGTAGGTAAACTTTGTTTATAGAAATAATAAGATCTTTTTAAATATCTGTCGTTTTGCCCTGTCCTTTTGCATACCAAATGAGGTTTTTATTACTCTGATTACATTTATTACTCAATGCATATACTCTGTGTTCGAGATAAGGAGGGCCACTATGGGGATTTTGGAAACGGTAAGAGATACAACTTTGGTTAAATGGCAGAAAAGTTGCGTAATCAAGGGTCTAAGAAAATGGCGTTTTCAAATTCCTGAAACATTTTTCGGATTTTGAGATATTTTGAAAAAATTGGATTTTTTGATTTTACGAACTATTTTTTTCTGGCGTTATTATTTGCCCTAGAGCGAAACCAATAACACTTCTCCACAGCAACTTTTAATGCTCTTTAGGACGACGTTATTAGTTTCTTAATCTGACGTTTCGTTTTTGTGGGACCATCATCAACTTCATTTTTTTAAATACGGCCCTGATATTCTGATATCAGATTCTGAAAGCCCTTTCTATTTCGAATTCAACGATGTATAACACTTTATGGTTTAAATGCGTTTTAGTCTTTTTTTCTTGCCTTACACAAGAAAATTCCTATTACGGACCTGTACATAGTTTAGTTAAGTTCAGTTTAGTTTAATTTCAAAGAATAAACAATTAGCCATAACATATGACACTTTATGTCATTTAGGTGTTTAATAATAATCTAGTGGTTGAATTGATGCACTAATTTAATAGAATAAACAAAGATCAAATACAATTAATTTAGCAGAAGATCTAAAAATTAAAAAGCAACAACAAGGGAATACGAACAAAACAACTAAATTTATATTAAATGTTCAAAAAGATTTCCGTCGTTTTCTAAGCATAGATAGCACCTTCTAACCGTTGATTCTAACACCCTAGCCAAAATTTGTGGAGTAATATTAGCAAAGGCTTCCAAAACTAACCCCCTCAGTTCTTGTTCTGTAGCAAAATTTCGCTGATAAACATGATTCTTAACGAACCCCCATACGAAAAAATCAAGCGGGGTTATATCGGGTGAACGCGCTGGCCAGGGTGTTTCCGAATGCGTGCTAATCACCTTCTCTGGAAATCTCATGGATAGATATGCTCGAACGGCTCTGGAATTATGTGCAGGTGCACCATCTTGCTGCATCCAACAGTTGCGAACTGTCGCCAGAGGCATATTATCGAGAGCATCCTCTAAATCATTTTGCAGCAAATGTAGGTAACGCTCTGATGTCAGGTTGTGGTTGTAAATAAATGGTCCTACAATCCTTGTGCCAATAATACCAGCCCACATATTAAAACCAAAGCGGTGTTGGTGCCTCGACGTTTTGTTTAAACGTGGATTGGTTTCAGACCAATAATGAACATTTCGTCTATTGAAAATACCGTTATTCGTAACCATACTTTCATCAGACCATATTATGTAATATGGAAAATACATATTCTCCTGGCATTTTCTTGTGTACCATTCACAGAATGAGCGACGCCGCTCTAAATCGCCTGGTCGAAGTCCATGACAAATTCTGTACTTATACGGATGGAACTTTTGTTTTTGTAAAATACAATGCGTCGTTGATTTTGGTATACCAACATTTCGTTCGACCAATCGGACTGATGTACAGGGATTTTCAGTGACCGCTAACAAAACATTATGTACTGTTTCTTCATTGCTCTTCTTTTGTCGCGAAACTACAGGTTTTTTGAAAGAACCATATGCTTTAAGGTTTGCCACTAATTTGCTAAAGGTCCTTTGATTTGGCTGTCTTCTTTCGGGATATTTTTGCAAATACAAACGCTCCGCAACAGAACAATTTCTGTTGGATGAAATGAAACACGCCACCATGTCAAACTTTTCTTCGTTAGAAAACATAATTAATAGAAGAAATGACTAATTATTGCGCACTAAATTACACAGTAAGCTAATGTGTCAAACAATCAACGTTAGCTGACAATTCAAATGTATAAGAGGCCATCAACACATTCATTTGTTTTCCGGAGCCTGCTTTTCTTTAATAATTGTCAGTAACGTTGATTTTTTGACACATTTGCTTACTGTGTAATTTAGTGCGCAATAATTAGTCATGTCTTCTATTAATTAATTTTTGCGTATGTATGTATTTGGAAAATTATCGTCGTTCATACTGCGAATGGTACACGAGAAAATACCTGCAGAATTTGAATTTTTCATATGACTGTATGATTACGAATAAAATGATGTTTTTATATTAGATGAAATGTCCATTATTGGCCTAAAACTAATCTACATTAAAAAAAAAGTCAAGTCGTCAATACTATTTCGGTTTTCATATGTGTATTGGTGTGTACAGGTCCGTAATAGGAATTTTCTTGTGTAAGGCAAGAAAAAAAGACTAAAACGCAATTAAACCATAAAGTTTTATACATCGTTGAATTCGAAATAGAAAGGGCTTTCAGAATCTGATATCAGAATATCAGGGCCGTATTTAAAAAAATGAAGTTGATGATGGTCCCACAAAAACGAAACGTCAGATTAAGAAACTAATAACGTCGTCCTAAAGAGCATTAAAAGTTGCTGTGGAGAATTGTTATTGGTTTCGCTCTAGGGCAAATAATAACGCCAGAAAAAAATAGTTCGTAAAATCAAAAAATCCAATTTTTTCAAAATATCTCAAAATCCGAAAAATGTTTCAGGAATTTGAAAACGCCATTTTCTTAGACCCTTGATTACGCAACTTTTCTCCCATTTAACCAAAGTTGTATCTCTTACCGTTTCCAAAATCCCCATAGTGGCCCTCCTTATCTCGGACACAGAGTATAACAGGCTAGTACTTAATAAAAGCAGGTAATAAAAACACAAATTATAAATACTTCTTAATTGTATTTTAAATATGTTATTATTTGCTGTTACGCCATAGTGTTAACACAATTCGTATTCGTATACACTATACAGAAATCCAAATGAATAAAATCAATGAAGTTTCTCAATAAATCTTCACGAATATGTTATTCACAAGTTGATCGCCCCAATGTCACGACATTGCCATACCTGTTGAAAGTCTTAATTTATTTAATGTTTCTATGGGGTATTACTTAAAATATAATAGTAATGAAAACAATTTGATGTGTTCATTTCTTTTGCTGCACATTTACATTATATTTGTCTGCTTATAATATAATAATAACTTATTATCATGTAATGAAAGTACTCAGGTAAAACAAATTAATAAAAAAAATTGTCCAATAATATAAATTTACAATTAAGTATTGTGCATGCCCACACTACACACGACATGGCAACGTCGCTTTCTTCCGTAACGTCGTCGAGCCTCTGCTGCTGCTGGTCTAGGTCATCGCCCCCCCGCGCCCCGACCGCACACCGCACCGGCGAACCCGTGACAGACGTCAAGGCTGTTTTTGTTTATCTCGCGGTGGCACACGCACCGCGCGGCGACGTTGCCAGACGTGGCGCCAGCCAGCAGAGGGATTCCATACCCGGAAGCGAGTTGGCGTCGATGCAGGCCTAGGGTGTTTGCTTGGAGCGCGGCAGCGAAGTCAGGTCGGTTCGACGTACAAAAAAAGACTGGAAAATCGATTTCCAAAGTAATCTGCATATCTAGTGTTCTCACGATTTAAACTTATTAAGTTCATCATGTTTTATTGTTTAACCTCTACAAACAGTTAATTAACAAATTAATTCGTCATGTGATGTGAAATTATTAAATCTTGACACTTTGCTATCTGGGGGGTATTTAAGAGTGCAACTTATGAGTTTCAAGTCTACAAATGAAAAAATTTAAGATGGCGGACATCTTCTGACATTAGTGAGATTGGACTGAAATCGGTATCTGGATGTACAAAATATTATGAATTTTTAGTATATCCCCTAATAATATGGAATGTTCAGGTACCACAACAATCTGAATGTCGCGGACATTAAAGGAATGCTCGCGGAATATCTCTAGAGGACGTTATTGTTATATCTGTCAAACTGTAGCATGTGAACACTCTATTAATGTATAATGGTCCAGTTTTTTTGTTTTTCAATAATTAATAATCAATTGTCGAATCTTATGTGTATTCTAAATTATACAAAAATTGTTTGAGGCAATCTGAAGTTTAATTTTATGTATGTTTCATATCTACAGAGTGTCTAGTTTTTTAAGGACCGGTACCAACTTCCTTATTTGCAATGGGACACCCTGTATATTGTGCAATTTTTGGATTCCGTACAAAATTCTAGATATAATTTATGTAGATTGTTCTATACCCAAACTTAACCGTTTTTGATATATCTTATTGGTTTATGTTTAACGTTTGCAGGCCTCAACTTAAGTCGTTTTTTAAATAATCGGGGTCACAATTTTTTGTTTTCGAAATACTGGCAATTTAACATTGTTCTGTTGAAAAAATGCTCTACTTAAAACTTAAAGTTTGCTATTAGTTGGCCATGACGGCTGAAATAAAACACAATCGAGAACTGTTATTATTTTCGCTTTGAAATCAATTTATTGGTTTTATTTCGCATAACTGTTACTCTTTATTGTTATTATTGTTGTTTTTACAAACAAACAAAAGTAAAACAATGAAAAAACAAAATATTGATCGAAAAAATCATATTTTTCGATAGCACAATGCAAACACATAAATTGTAAATATAACATTCGTTATATTTGTAACATTGCCGTAAAGCGGTTAATGAATCCAGTTACACAAGCAAAATAAGTGAAGGTAAACCAAAAGTGTACTGAACTTATATAGTAATCAGAGTAGGGATGCATAAAAAATATCGATTATTATAAATATCGATATTTTTTATTAAAAATATCGATATATATCGTCGATATTTTTTATTGGAAATATCGATATATCGATACTAAAAGTAAAAAATCGAAGTCGATATATTTTAAAATCATCGACTTACTACGTTGGTGCACGATCTAGTCATCTCGTGACAGGCACACTGTAGTATCACCGTGTAGTATATTCTCGTACAAAAAAAGAAGGAGAAGATAGTAAGATCTGTCAATAATAGTGTCAACAGGCTGCATGAAAACGTTATTTACAAACCTACGCCTATTTAAGTATGATACCGTAGGTTTGTAAATAATGTTTTTATGCCAACAGGCTGGCTGAATGTTTAATACAAGTGGCCATTAAAATCTAAAAGAAGAAGAACAATAATAGTGTAGTGTCAAATGTGTCAATATTGTCATGCGCATGAATCACAGTGTTTTTATTATTATTAAAATATTATTATAAATTATTCTGTTGTGATTAAAATTTTTTCCTCCAGTCTCCAGTGCTCCAGTGTCCATCATTTAATCCTAAAAATGCCTCCCGCTGGGTCAGTTGTGTGGAAATGTTTTAAAAAAATTGACTCTTTGAGTGTTTCGTGTAACCTGTGTGGTAAAAAATATAAAAGTTGCAATAACACAACAAATTTAGCAACACACTTGAAAAATAAACATTATCATACTTATGCTAAATTCGCAAAGGAAAAATCAAAAAAGTCTACGGCCAAAGAGACTATTATTTCAGAGCATGAACAATCTGAGTCTGAGTCTCAAGGTCAAGGAACTGGATTTATTTCACCTGAACCATCAACTTCCATGGCATCATTGGAAGAGGTTAGTTTCTAAATTTAATATTATCAATCTTCTATAAACAATATATTTTCTATTTGCAAGAACCTGTTTGCTCATATTTAAAAAATGATTTGCAATTTTAGATCCAAATTCATAGATTTGATGATGATCAGATGAGTAGTTCCTCATTGTCATTGACATCATTGGATGACTTAATATCAGGATCAGGGACTCGCACACCAAAATCACAACAAACACTTGTCCATTGTTTAAGAAGAAATGAAAGTTTCCAAGGGATAAATATTATTGATATCCGTTTTACTTTTAACAAATAGTTTGTACAATATAGGCACTTTATTCTTTTTTTTGTCAGTGTTAAATATAATAAATTATTGGTTTTATTTTAGAAGGTGGAGATATGCACACCAGAATTACTCAAGCTTTGGTGTATATGGTATGCAAAGATAATATGCCTTTCTCGTGCGTTGAAAAAGAAGGATTTAAAACATTTTCCCGGGTAGCATGCCCCAGTTATAAATTACCATCAAGATTTAAAGTGAGTTATATAGGTTAATAGGATTTTGAATTTAATATGAAAATTAAAAAAAAAAATGCTGCATACTTTATTTGCAGTTTTATTGAATAACAGTTTCTTGAACCTGATATAATTGGTTTTGAATAGTTGCAATTAATTGATTTTGTTATTGATAGGTCACACAAATGGTGGAACAAAAATTTGTAACTTTAAAGGCTATAGTAAAAAAAGTTTTTGAAGATACCAAATATATAGCACTAACCAGTGACATATTAACAATAACTAATTCTACAAGAAGTTTCCTAGTTATTACTGGACATTTCATTTCAAATAATGCTGTTGAAGCAATCAGTTTTTCTGCTGCTCGACTATATAAGGTAATATTAAAAATATTTTTTATCAGTAGACACGTTTTGCCCTGTGTCAGGGCAGGGCTAATAATATTTATGTTTATTGAATCTTTTAGGCACATACTGGGGAATACATCAAAGAAATGTTTGAGGAGATAACAAAAGATTTTGCTATTGATAAAAAAAAAATAGTTTCTGTTACAACGGATGGTGGTTCTAATATGATTGCTGCTGTTAGACTATTTTTGGATGGGAAAAGGGTACCATGTATGGCACACTCAATAAATCTAGTGGTAGATGGAGCTTTAAAAAACAGCCCATCATTTTCTAGGCTTACAGACCATGTGAAAAGTATCGTGCAATATTTTAAACAGTCTGTAAGCGCAATGGATGAGTTAAGAGCTGAACAAGAACTGAAGGGCAAAAAAGAAGGGGAGGTTTTAATGCCTATTCAGTCTGTTAGTACGAGGTGGAACTCGTGCTATGACATGCTTCAGAGATTTATAGATCTATCAGCAATAATTGCAAAAGTATTGGCCTCTAAAAGCCAATCAAAAAAGAATGTTCCAGACATGGTTGTAACATCGCAGATTAATATTATTAATGACATGATTAAGCTTCTGGGACCATTTAAACAAGCAACTGAGGACATTAGTGGTGATAAATATGTCACATCTAGTTTGGCCATACCTTTGGCAAATTTACTAAAACAAGAATTAGAATTAGCTCTCCCTTTAACAGAAGATGGCAAATCCGTGCAGGAAAGTCTGTTAAACGGAATAACAGATAGATTAATTACGCTAGAACGAAACATATTCCTTGCAAAGGCCACAATTTTAGATCCTAGGTTTAAGCGCCTACATTTTTCTTCGCCAGTAGCCGTTTCCACAGCTATGTCAGAACTTGCCGAAGAAATTAATTTACATCATAAAGAAAAAGGAAAAGTTTCTCCAAAAATATTCCCGAAGACAGTCGCTGACGAAGTGCCGTCGTTATGGTCTTGACATGAAGCGCTGGTTCAAGCTGCATCGGTACAAGAAACACCTACTTTCGGATGTGTACCAAACGAACTAAAACAATATTTGGACCAGCCCATAATGGCAAAAAACGCAGATCCAATTGAATACTGGAATAGTTGCTCCACTTTTACTCCCATAATTTCGGAAATTGCCAAACAATATTTGATAGTGCCGGCATCATCTGTTTCTTCTGAGAGGGTAGCTTCAGCGATAAATATTGCGACTCCAGACAACAGAAGTCGCCTTACTGGGGAGCACATTAAACAAAGAGTATTTTTAACAACACTCCCAGAAAAATATTGGAATTTTTAATCATAATTTAAACTTTATTATTTAAAAAAAATAAATAAATTTTTGGTACATTTCAGTTTATTTTTTCATTATACACAAAACACCGACACTCTTAGACCATTTCAAATATTATAGTATAATACCATAGACATTAATTCTTTATTGATAATGAATAATTGAATTTTTCTAATAAATTTAACATTCATAATATTAATCTAATATTTTAATATTTTTTTTTCAAAATAGTACCGGGTGACCACGTATAATGTACCACCCCTTGTATTTCCTTTATTTTTTGACGTAGAGAAAAAATTAAAAAACGGACTCTTAGGGTATTTTTTTTCCTTTTTAATGTTGCATTTGAATTTTTAGTATTCATTGTATACGACGGGTGCCAAGAAGTCATATTTTTTTAAATGGAATGCTATGTTTTTCTTTTCATCTCTGGCTTGGCCATTAAATACCAAAAAATAAAGGAAATACAAGGGGTGGGACATTATACGTGGTCACCCGGTACATTTAATTCAAATATCATTAAAATACAATTTCAATGAATATTCAGTGGTATAGTGTAAGTAATTTATTCACTATTACCACATGCCACATAATATTAATTTTTAGTATTTTAATTTTCTTAATAGAAAAAATATCGATATATCAAACTATCGATACTTTTTTTCGATATATCCTAAATTCATTTCGATATATTTTAAAACTATCGATACAATATATATCGATACTTTTTTTCGATATCAACATCCCTAAATCAGAGTGTATGAGAAAAAAAAATGTAGAACTTTCATCTAATATGTAACAAAAATAATTAATGTTGTAATTAATAATTAACGGACTATCAGATAGTTCATTCCTTATAAAATATTTTCAAATATCTTGTAGCAACATGATTTAAGTAAACAAGCAAATAAAAAAACATTTTAATTAGACTTATTCATTATAAAAATCAATAACACAGTAAAAAGTCTTTCAGTGTGCACTTTGGTTTTTTTTTCGGAAAAGTGCAAACATACGGATTGTTTTGAAATGTTCTGGAAGATGATTGTAAAGTTTAATCGGGTTGTAAATAATTGATTTTTTTATTAATTGTGTGGAAGGAATGGAAAGGTATATATCATGCCTAGAGTTTCTGGTAGGATATAGGTGTTGTAGCCTTCCCGGGAATGTGCTTATATGTTTTCTTATCACACAGACGGTTTCTAAAATAAATAATGTAGGAAGTGTTAATATTTCATGTTTTTGAATTAGTATTGGCAGTGCGCTCTATTCTTTAGACCAGGGGTGCTCAAACGGTCGATCGCTAGTGCTTTTTGAGTAGATCTTGAGAAGAAAACATTTTTTAGTAAGTAGGTACTTAACTAAACTACAAATATTTATTACGTAATAAAATAACACTCTGCTAGCGGCAAAAGGCGGCTTTATCAAAAGAACGCGCGGTACTTGTCAAAGAAAAGCCGCGTTTTTTATTCTTGCCGCTTTTCTAGAAATTTCGGGCGGCGCGTTTGACAGGAACATTCGAGACTTTCGTTCACGCCGATATAAATGTTGCGCCTGCAGGAATTGGAGTCATTCTGAATTGCAACTTGAAGGCAATACTACGTCGATACAAACTTTATTATTAAATAGTACAAAATGAGTGCAGCGAAGAAATCTAAAACGTATCATTTTAATAACGATTGGGAGGAAGAATTTTTGTTTTGTACGGTGAAGGATAAGTGCATTTGTCTTATTTGTCGTGCGTCAGTTGCAATACCTAAGGGTGGCAACTTAGAGAGGCATTATAAAACGGTTCGTAAAAACTATGAAAAGGATTTTCCGCCACAGAGTGAATTAAGAAAACGAAAAGTACGTGATTTGATATCTTGTTTGAAAAAAGAACAAACCAAGTTCACAAGACCAGCCAAACAATCAAAAGCTGCTACGATCGCGTCATTTCAAATATCTCATATATTGGCGAAACACAAGAAACCATTCGAAGATGGATCGGTTGTGAAGGAAGCATTTATTCAAGCGGGTGAGACTTTATTTGAAGATTTTAAAAATAAAACAGAAATCATGTCTGCTATTAGAGAACTTCAGTTATCTCGTCCGACTGTCACAAGGCGTATTGAAGTCATAAGTCAGGACATGGCAGATAAACTAAAAAATGATATCATGGAATGTACATACTTTTCCTTACAGTTCGACGAATTTACCGATATGACAGACACTGCCCAGCTGTGTATTTTTATTCGGATGGTATTCAATGACATGTTGGCTAAGGAAGAATTTTTGACAATCATTCCTCTGAAGGGGAAGACCCGTGGCGAAGATATATAAGGCGTTTTCTTCAGTTTTGTAAAAAACTACAAGCTACCAATATATAAATTAGTGTGCATTACAACTAATGGAGCACCAGGAATGACTGGAAACAAAAACGGTTTTGTGGCATTGTGTCGAGCTAATGAAGTTTTTCCTTCAGTTTTTTCAATCCATTGCATTATACATCAACAAGTTTAGTGTTCAAAAGTTTTAAACACGGAAGAAATCATGGGCATTGCAACAAAAATTGTGAATTCCATCCGTGCACGTAGCTTGCAACGGCGGCTCTTTAAGTTGGAGTTGGAAGATAGGGAGTCAGCTGAACACACTGATTTAGTTCTTCACACGGACGTCAGGTGGTTGAGTCGCGGAAAATTCCTAGAAAGGATCTGAAACATTTTCCGTCTTTGAAAGCAAGTATTCCTCAGTTGAATTATGATACGTATGAGGCTGAATTATCAAATATTTTGGGACAATTCGAAATGCGTTTTTATGATTGTAGTAAATTGGCAAATGTAGCATCATTTATGAGTTATCCTTTTTCATGCAAAAACATTGAGGAATTAGCTACTGAAATAGCAAGTCAGTTTAATATGAACTCATGTTCTGTTGAAAATGAGTTGGTGCAGATTATATCAGATATACATCTCAAAGCTACAGTATCTGATACAAATTTCTGGTGTTTTATATTAGAAGATAAATATCCGAATCTAAGGCAAATCGCCCTTAAACTGGCAGCAATGTTTGGGTCAACTTACTTGTGCGAGTCTGCATTTTCTGAAATGAAGACAATTAAGTCAAAATATCGCAATCGACTAACTGACGATCATATGTCATCATGCTTGCGATTAGCACTCAGTGGTTACGTACCATCTTATGAAAAGTATGCTGAGGACATGCAGTGCCACGCTTTAACGTCCAAAGTCACTCCTTAGTTAAGTTTAACACCATATGTAACTCTTTTGTTTTGTAACATGAGTTTTTTCATTGATATTGTAGAGAAGAACCTAACTAAACCTAACCCAAACCTTGACTAAAATAATGTATATTGTCCGGAAAACTAATATCTATATATGCTACGGTACACCCTATCTAGGTAGGTAAGTAGGTAGGGTGTATGTATCGTGTATGTACGACAACCCTGCATCACACATACTTGCAGCCTCTCAGAGTCGAACGTAAGTAGTCTAAAAATATTGAGGTAGATCGCCAGCAGTTCAAGTTTGATCATCCCTGATTTAGACCAAACAAATAGCGGACTTACTGGAGCAACAGAAACGAAAAGAAAATAGTTGAGGTAAAAACCCAAGGGCGAAAATCTGTCAAGGCTTGGTGCTCAATTTGGCGATCAAGAATTTTAGGCCCTGTATTTTGCGAGGAAAATTTAAATAAATTACTATTATTAGTGCCAATTAAAAATCAACATCACCCTACCCACAAATTCTAGTTCAGCAACGTTAAAAAAAAACAAAAACCCACTGGAGCGACCTCGGCGTTCGAGATTTCGACGCGGCGAAAAGCGGCAACGTCGCACAGCGCTGGCCGCCGGGTATGGCTCGGCGGTGCATCCGGCAGCCAGCGCCTACTGCGTCATCGGCGTGGGAATTTGTTGTTTACGCGTAATTCCGGAATGCATGCACTCGTCAACAGTAGTAACAACATTTCATTCATCGCTCTTTTGTTTTTGTTTATATCCGCACACACACACACACAACAATGACGTCACTCACTTACGCGTGAATTTTTATTTTGTTATTCCTTTAATTACCTATACCGTTATGCAGGTGATTTCTTTAGAAGGTATTACGGTTCTAAAGGAACTGATCTTACGCTTTGCTCTAGCTTGAAGTACAAAACGTTGAAAAGTAATTAATTCCAAATCTCCAAATCGACACATGATTGCTTAAATGGCCAAAGCCTCCGTTCTAAGAAACTTTTTACTTCCCTCCTAAAAGGGTCCCAAGATGCGGAAAAACATGTTTTCTCAATTCCGTCGGTCTGTCTGTCTGTCTGTATGTTCGCGGCATAGCTACTAAAAAACTACTTAACCAATTGACTTCGAATTTTGGTCAAAAATTAAGGGTCATATGGGGATGACCCGATAACATTTTGGTAAAAATCGAATATGGCCCAGACAAAATGGAGGCCTAGTGAAATATTATTATTATTATTAAACTACTTATCGAATTTATATATATTCATTCATATATTTTTAAAAAATTGCGCCGTAGACAAAAATTTTTTCGAGCCACGCCTAAATTTACCTAGGTTTTTTACGAGGTACCTGTATTTTTAGTTATCTAAAGAAAAATTAAGCTAGAAATAAAAACACATTATGTTAAAATGGAACTTACCTTTTTAAACAGTTGGTATTCGAGTGATATTTTATTAAAAATCTAGTCAATATTCTTAAAACAAATTTTCCAAAGTAGGATTTAAAAGAAACTTAAATAAAGGTTCATAGTCTTAAGCAAGCGAAAAAGTAAAATTTGTGTACGCAAATAAATTTTATGTTATTTTATTTGTTGTAATAGTTTGCCGCTTCACTTATAAAGTGCACCAGCTAAGCGGTACGGAAAGTTAATCGAGGATTTAGTAAATTTCGCACTGGTCCACTTGTAATTGGGATGTGCCTAGAGTCTCCATGCACTTGCGGCTACAAGGTTCTAGCTATTTCCCGTGGCGCCTATACATTTCGAGCATTCACCTTTAAAATCTCCTGGTAAAAAAGACCCCGATTATCATACAAAGATAAAATTGACGATGGTGATTTTCAAGTAATTCGAAGAACAATAGAGGATTTTTATATAAACTTGAAGAAGGTCCCGACCTGCAAACCCCTACTTCGTGCTGTAAAGAACAAAATTGATTTTCCGAACGGGTATAAAACCCTAAATCGGCTTTTACGATCAAATGGTTTTGTTTGGCGCAAATAACAAAATAAATGAAAATTGCTCATTGAGATACCAATTATTTTTCACTGGAGGGTGAAATATCTATCAACTGTAAGGCAATATAGGCAAGAAGGACGCAATATTGTGTATCTAGACGAAACCTGGGTAGATAATGATTTGACAGTGAACAAATGCTGACAAAGTGAAAGTGTTACAGGTGTTGTTCAGGGAATCTGCTCTAGTAGTCGCTTTATTATAGTACATGCTGGTTTAGAAGCCAGATTTCTTCCAGGTGCTGCTTTAGTTTTTCGCTCGGGACTAACAACTAAAGACTATCATGGACAGATAAATAGAAATAATTTTGAAAAGTGGTTGCTCGGGAAGCCTCTATCTAACATTCCTCCCAAATCAGTCATGGTAATGGATAATGCGTTTTATCGTTCTCACGTAGAAGATAAAGTACCAACTAAATACTGTACAAAAGCTCATATGATATCGTGGCTTATATGAAGTAATATCAGCCAACAAGCCTAGAGAAAAAAGTTTAAAATTGACGGTCTTTTACGTAACCTCTCTCATACACCTTTAAGGCTGCCTCCATACATGTGCGACCTCAACCCTATTGAACTTGCATGGGCAGGAGTAAAAAATATATTCGAGAGGGCAACACCGGTGAACTTTTAATTAAAGATCGTATGTTAAACATGTTCGTTCTATTGAAGATAAATACTGGGAAGTAGATGGCAAAATTGAAACAGTTATTGATGATTTAATTATCACACTGGGATCTTCAAGTAGTGACGACAAAACCTCATCATTTTCAGAGGAAGACAACGATTTAGAAGGAATCGAACCATTAGAATCACAGCCGTCAACTTCAAAAATGGCTTAGTTTTTTTTCATATATTTTGTAAAATTGTTCATAAATTAGCTGTCAATAAACTTTAAAAATTAATATTTGAAAAACTACAGAACTCATATTTTTCCAAAATTAACACAATCAATGTAGGTAGCCAGCACTGATTCCAGTGAACAAGATTTATAAAAAATTGTAACTTATGCAGTTCGACTTTGGGCTATACGGGTATGCCAAAAGTGACTGTTCATATTACTTTGTACAGGGGGCGTCATTGTGAAGTAGTATACAGGGCGTTTCCTAATTGCGTGCTAATGTTAAAGGGGGGTGATTCTTGGACCTTTTTAAGAAAAAAGTTTAATATGAACCTAAAAAGTCTTAACTTTGGAGATACAGGGTTTTAAAAAAACATTTTTTTTTAATCCTAATTCTGATGCTATTATAGATAAATAACTGTGTGAAATTTGATACACGTCTTTTATGCATAAAAGGGCATGTTTTATTAACAATCAATTTTTGAAATTTCTACCAGTGGCGTGTATTAAATTTCATGCAGTTATCTACAATAGTATCAGAATTGGGATGAAAAAAAATGTTTTCTGTTTAAACTTTACCATCCTGTACCTCAAAAGTTAAGACTTTTAGGACATAAAAACACCCCCTTCAACATCAGCACGCAATTAGGAAACGCCCTGTATAATACTTCACAAAGGCGGCCCCTGTATAAAGTAAAAGTCGAACTGCATAAATTAAAATTTTGATAAATCTCGTTCACTGGATCTGATGCTGGCTGCCCTTGTAAAATCTGGACTTGTAAATCGTGTATCACTATACTGGGTGGTCCAATAATAGTGGACGTAGGCAGTAGCCCGAGAACCGTTAATGACATAACTCAAGAAAAAATATATTTATAGGTAAATCGATCAGGAAAAATCAAAATTAAATCATTTTAAAATTCGAAAGTTCGCCGTTTTGCAACACAAAAGAGATATAGAAGGGCGGTACATGAAAGAAAACAGACAAATATAGATTAAGGTACATTAAGCATAGTTACATTTTTTAATTACCTATCTGAAGTGCGTATAGTCAAAAAGGAGTGCCATATTATTTAAAGAACGACGGGACACCACTGGTTTAAAGAGATTTCTTGGCCGACCTTCCTAAACAGATTGACTCCGCCCGGTTTTCTTTCGTGTCCCACACTTTAAACGTTTTTCGAAATTTAAACATTTGCTTTTTTTTTAACCGCATGATTTCACAAACTTAACACGGTTTTAACACGACATTTTAAAAAATCAACTCTAGAATTAGTCAACAGTTCATCGTTCTTCCATAATCATAAAATTATTAATTATTACCTACACAAATTTCGCGCTACGCCTCAAGGAACTTTATACACGTAAAACATAGGGGGGACGAATGGCAAAATGCAATATTGACCATAAGTACAGCAAATGGGTAAAATAAGACGTTTTTAAGTGGGAATTGGATCAATTGAAGATTTATATGAATAGTTTTAAATATATTAGGATGAAAAAAGTGATTTAAAAAAATATAATTTAAATACATTTTTCTAATTTCCTCCTGTTTTTTGGAGGACATTGACCATTTGACCTCATGGTCGAGCCGCCACTGAATTTATCTCAAATTTTGCACAAACATCAAGTATTATGTTGGAATCAACTGGCAATATTTTGGTAGGAATCGAAAATGGCGGAACAAAATGGCGGGTTAATAAAATATTTAAAAATTCAAGCTGAAAAAACTGCCTAATGGATTGATTTCAATTTGTGGGCCTTAACTAATTGTGGTATAGTGATCAACTAGTGAAATTGTGGTACTAATTCAAGATGGCCGAACAAAATGATGGCGAAATAAAATGTTTGTAATCGTGAAAAAAAATCACCCTATCAGATTTTACATATCTTCACATTTTAGCGTCCCTGGATGCCAAAAAAATATGTTTTATCAATTTCGTCAGTCCGTCTGTCGGTTTGACTGACTGACTGTCAGTTCACGGCATAGCTTAAAGACAACTTACCCGATTGACTTCAAATTTTGATAAAAAATTAGGGTTCATATGGGGATGAACTGGTAATATTTTGGTAAAAATCCAATACGGCGAAACAAAATGGCGGCATAGTGAAATGTTAGGAAATAGTTATTTACTAAAGTGAAAATTCCCTTTCCGCACGAGTTGGGTACATAATTTTTTCTACAGCCGTGCGGAAAATCAATTTTCCGCACCGATACCATGCGGAAAATTGGTTTTCCGCCCTAGTGTGGAAAATTTAACGTAATATTTCAAAATTAATTTATTATTTGTTAATTTATTAATTA
>JAUTXW010000586.1:0-22561 GCA_030620095.1 Kuschelorhynchus macadamiae
TGTGGTCATACATTTTAAGTTTATTCATAAAAATGGCAAACTCAAATTATCTGCTAATAAGATATTCGGCAGTTTGACGGAAACTTAATTAATTAATTAATAGGTTTATCATGTCATGTGATAATTTTGTAATAAATCCTAAAGACGAAATATTACTAATTCACCAAAAATATTTTTCTGTTCGATACTATATTAAATAAATTTGTTGGTAGAACAGCAGACATTCTAGTCTCTCAAATTAGGTTAACTACTTAGGATCTAGTAATACAAGCAATAATTGCAACTTTAGACGATAAATGAGCAATTGATTACGTCGTACAAGACTGTATAATTTTGTGCGGAAAATATTTGGCTAAGATTACAAGGTATTCGTAGTATTTTATTTGCTAAAATTAATGTCTGGCGATACTAGACAACTCAAAAAATACTTGGAAGTAAATATGATAATAATAATAATAATAATAATCAAAATCTGTACATTATACTGCTGATGTGTAAAGACGGTTTTATGTGCCAAATTTTCGTAATTAAAATCATTTTGCAATGCAAATAATCAACAATTTTTAGATTTTAGACAAATCAGCATAGACCAACCGCTCCAATTTTTTCTGAGCTAAACCTATATTTACAAATAACACGCATCAACAATTTCGGCCTAATTTAAATAACACTCGACCTACTTTTAATACTCATAATAATAAACGTCCCTAGTAGTAATCTGAGTACAAAAATGTGACCCTTTGAATGTCTCCTTGGGAAATACTGTATAAGAAATGCAACGCAACAATTGAGATATTGTAATTTTACAGTAAAAGAGTTATTTACGTAATGATCGCTTAGCGTATCACTCATAACGAAATTAATTTGGCAAGTTTGATTGATTATCCTGTTAATCAGTTTGAGGATTATCAAAATTACTTTTCAGAAAATGAACGGCATTATTGTAATAATAACTTATTTTCCCTACATGACATGAAAATACAAATGAGAGATATTTTTCTAGAAATATGTCAGATAATATCAACATATCAGACAAAAATGTTCAATAAATATTTTAAAAGTAAATAAAATAACGCAATACCTTTAAATAATCACGCTAACATCGATTTACCAGTACCTTTCAGAAATAAATGGTAAGTTTTGAATAGACACTGGTAGTGATCGCAGGTCATGCAACTTCTACCCATAATGAGGTATTGATTTTAATGATTTTTTAACGCCCCTGGAACTTAGTATAAACTTAAAAAAATATGTATTTAGGATCAAACAATACTTATTTACCCTTGTATTATTATCAAAATAATGCAGTGTCGCCTAAAAAATTTGGACCTTTTGAAATAACTATACCCCAAGAACATTAAAAAAAGTAAACATATCTGTCAACTATCAAAATGGTATTGGCATTTCGAAATATATAAAGCTTAGAAAAACGGAAATGCCAGAAGTCCTAGTTACAATTGTAGACTCAAATGCGTTTACGATTATAACAAATTCTAGGAAAAATGTTGTAAATTAAATATTTTTGAACCTTTCAAAATAGAAATTTTGAAGAATCCGAAAATAATATTATAGAAAAAATGGAAACAGACTCGGAACTTAGCCATTACTTAGCTAAAATGACAAAAACAAAATTAAAAAAATCATTTAAGATTTATGTTTTGAATATAAATATCTTATACTGTAAAAATATACCCTTAACTTTCACAAATCAAATAAAGACATAGGATAAACTTTTCTATTTACTAAAACATATTGTTATTTACATATTCATAAAGCGTAAATGAATAAACAAATTAAAAAACGTTAAAAAACGATATCATACAAGAATTAACTTCCCGTAGAGTAGCCCTATCTGGGTGATTTTAAAAAGATTTAATCCGCCAAGATAATGTAAGCGGCGTATCGTCATCGATTATAGAAATTTGAATGATAAGACTATTGCCGATAAATTCCAGTTTCCTAATATTTATGATTATCTAAATAAATTGGGAAAAAACGTAATATTTCACGACCCTTCAATTTGTCAATGGTTTCCACTAAGTCAAACCAAAATATATTGAATATTTTCAGAATGAAATATGTCTAAGTTACCTAGATGATATAGTTATTTTCTCAACATCACGAAAAAACTATATTTAATGACTACAATCAGTTTTTGACCGTAAGAGAACCAAACTTTGATTTGGCAAAAGCGAATTTTTATAAGAAGTTGCCTACTTAGGGCACAGCATAACTAACAAAGGAGTAAAAACAAATTCTGACAAAGTCGAGGCAGTTCAAAACTTTCTTATCCCAAAGATTCAGAAAGAAATAAAGCCTTTTTAGGCATAGCAGGTTATTATCTTCACTTCATTAAAGATTATTATCTTAATTATTAATTAATAATAAGATTAATCTAAAAGCAATAACATATTATATAGTAAAATTAAAATGAAATTTACTGGATCTTTTATACTGTCAGAAATCCTTAAAAATAACGAATTGAAAACCCTAAAATTAAACAGAAATAAATCGTCAACAATAAGAAGATTCAAGTAGTAGTCGTTTTTACAGTATAACAATCAAAACAAACAGTTAGGGATCCTGCCCTTCAAACTCTAATTTTAAAATTAAATAATCTCAAGACACAAACACACTGTCCTTACATGACAGCGTTTACTTTAATGAAAACCAAAACTCTCTTATACCTTTCCTCTTAGATGAATATAAGTAATAAAAGAGGCCTACTTGAGCTTTTAGGCTTTTTAATTAAATGTATAACAAATAATCCGCAAAACAACCAAAATAAAATTAAATTTGATTAAATTAAATCAAATGATACTATTAGATAATACAATTAACACATTTAAAGGCATGACGTCTAACGTGGCGCAAATTCAATTAATTCAAAAAAGTCGAAATTCGCAAACAGAATAAATTTAAAGTTAGATGTTATTATCCAGTTGCCAAAAAGCCAAATACGAATTTTGTTTGTCAAAATATATTTTTTTTTTGAAAAATTGATAGAGATTAAAAGTTTTATAAAAGACTTTCAAATAACATTTTTGTTACCAAAATTACTGATTGTGATAGGCTTGTTACTCTACCAAGCCGCACAACAAGCAAAGCGGATGTTAGAAGTTCCAGCTGAGTGCAAAGCCCAAATATAGACAGTATTTGAAAATTATAGGCCGTCACACCTTTCGTACGAAGAAATGAATCTTTCGACCATCAAACTGAACATCATCGATGAATATCAACCGATATTCAACCCACCCACGATCGACCTGAATTTTGTCAGTCTAAAAGTGATTGATGACATTCAATCAAGTCTGAATAAACAGAAAGAAAACCTAGCATAAATATATTCCACTATTTACGTGAATCGAACAAGTTTTTGGACAATTTTAATTTACATACTGATTATTATTTTAATAATCTTTGATTTATTTAAATTTAAATTTTTAATCAAATTTAAGAAACTTCCGATAGCCTATAATAAAAAGACCATTACCAATATTGATCTAGATGAATTCTAGGATGAATGTTGCAGTCTTGCTATGCTCTTGTAAACGTCGAAATAAAAAAAATAAAAGTATTCCAACCTAGTTGAGATCATAATTCGAGTTAGCATTTTGCTTGATAGGATGTTAATGTTAAATACACAAAATCGTTTTAGGTAATCTAGTTTAACAAATTGATTAATAGCGGATATATTATTTGCTATACGGATGGTTCACGTATGACACAGTTGCAATCCTCTGGTGCTGGAGTTTATATTGAGGCTACACAAACCGGGTCCAGCTTCCCTTTGGGGAAGGAAGTCATAGAGGGGGCAGAGGGAGAGATTTTCATATGCTC
Source organism: Kuschelorhynchus macadamiae (assembly GCA_030620095.1). Lineage (NCBI taxonomy): Eukaryota > Metazoa > Arthropoda > Insecta > Coleoptera > Curculionidae > Kuschelorhynchus > Kuschelorhynchus macadamiae. The sequence goes on from JAUTXW010000586.1 coordinate 3,841, forward strand.
AGACAGTCAAGCAGCACTTAAGGCGCTCGACTCACCCACGGCGGGATCAGTTTTGGTTCAGGAATGCGGTGACAGGCTAGAGAAGTTGGCCCGACGTAAAAGAGTGAAGTTGGTTTGGTTGCCAGGACACTGTGGGATTGAGGGCAACGAGATGGCAGATGAGTTTGCTAGATAAGCGATTTAATATATGATCTCAAAGCACTGTATTCTTCTTGACGCTCTTGAAACATATTTTATATCAAGATGCATGGCCGTATCTACAAATTTGTTTCGGGAGGGGCCAAGATTTATTAAAAAAATATAAATAAACCTATATAGACCTATATTTTTAGACTCGATATTCTTTGATTTTGTAATAAACAGACGCATTACAGATACATTATAAAATTTTAATAATCTGAAAAAGAAATATCATACACATATTTATTATTATCTACAAAATAATGTTAAATAATCTTCTGGTTTTTACCCTTGCAAACCGATCTAAAACATATTCAGGCTTAACTAGAATGTTCTTATGAACCGAAAATAATGACAAGTCCGTAAGTCGGCCATTAGTCATCGAATTTCTTAGCCAGTTAAATAACAAAAAAACGCACCTCGCGCCAGCTCGAGCCTTATATAAAATATTGTAGTAACTGACCACTAACCTTTTTTAACTATCGGGAAATCATAATTATCTTCAGGGAACCACGCAAATGTCAACAACTCGTATTTTTCGAGATCGGAGCACTTTTTGTTTATAAATACAATCTTCACTAATAACTTTTGATGATTTCACAAGGTGATGGTCGTCCTTCATGCTACTACGAGATGGCATCGGTATATCTTCAAAACTTTGAATTTGTTTTTTCTCGGGACAATTTCTTGATTTTTTGAAATTAAAGTCAAACAGCGTTGCAGGTCGTTTATTCATGATTACGGATTACCACAAAGATCAGGCACTACAAAATATCACAAAGGGAATCTTCGGAATTGCTTACAACCGCCATAAACAAAGAAACACCCAATCACGCAAAATGGCTAAGGAATATACGTCATTATGAATCGATAAATAGACCAACCAATTTGATCGATATGACGGGATTAAACGGATTTGCCCGACCTTCCGGCGTTCGGATGTTATGTAATTAGAAATATTTTTTATTTCTGGCTGAAGGTAGGTTATGTATATTTTGGAAGGACATTTGTGTTATTTAAAATAAATTTAGGGGGGGGGGGGCGGTCCTCCTGGGCTTCCCTTTAAATACGGCCATGCCAAGATGTATATGGTTTCTTAAATTCACTGCACTAGACCATTATACTAGGCAATGAGTTTTACATAACCAACCCGTTATTTTCTACGCAGCTGTGTCGTGTAGTATATGAAAATACTACACTATCTACTAATATATTTCGGATACTCATTAGGATTTTTAGATATTTTTCTCACTCACTTCGTTAATCGGTGATATTTCGAGTTCTAAGGAACGTAGACTATCCAGACTATCTTAATTATTTTTGCTTATAAATAAATGCTCATACAGGGTTAATATTCTTACGGACTGATTAATAAAAAAGGTATTTTTTGTATAGTGCAGGGTATTACAAATTTCTGAGTAGTTTCTTTCCTGATCGACAAAACTTCCAAACGGAAGGTGTTTCTTCTTATTTGCCTGTTAAGAGTTAGTTTACAACTTTGCATACGAAAAATCATGCGTACATTTTATTCCTCTGTTAGTTTCGTAACATCATGATGAAGTGTCTATAAAAACTAGGCCAATCCGGTCATTTCTCAAGAAGTTTTCGAAACTAAACTACATTAATGTTAATCTCTTGAGCGCTATACGAAAACAATGATATAAATACAAAATAAAGAAAAATTACTAAAGCCCAGAAATAACACCCTAAAACAATCTTAAAGTAAGGAAATTCAAACAAAAACTGCCCTTCGTTTTGACTTAAAACAGTGGAAATTACAAAATAATGTTTTATATTTTCATTTACCGGAAGTATGTATTATTATTATTACCTTGACGCCCTAGGCCCATGGGCAAAGTTTGGGGGAGCCTCTCAAAAAAAAACTTGATACATAATAAAAAACGAATAATATATATATATATATATATATATATATATATATATATATATTTATACTTTTCATATTAGAGTCTGGCTTTAGCCCCTCCCCCCAGATCTGAAATCATAACTCCGCCCATGTCTAGGCCTCTGCATATCGGGCTTATAAGAAAAAAGATCCTGTCAGTGAACGTGTGAGAAACATTTTTTTTCGTGGGTCCAAAAGCCAAGTATTTATTCACCGTGTCAGCATAGCGAGGCATGGTTTCTAATCTAATATCAGTGATGTGTGGTCTAAACTGTTTAAACTTATTATTAATTCTTAATTTTATAAGGGGCCACGGTATCTCTGATGAGTAAGATCTACCACAACGAAACTGAAAAAGTTTAATATTACCCATTAACTTAATCGTTTTTTACAAATTATTCCCTACTTAATATAAAACTTAAATATCAAACCATTTGCTTAATATCGATTCAATTAAATTAGCTTTTTTTCTTGATAATTGCTTGTTACAAAACAGACTAATTATAATCTTTAACGATTAAGAAAGAGCTTTTCCTGTACATGGTTGACATTTTTATACTTATCATGCAATGTTAATAGACCACCAGAATTTATTTTTAGAGTACATAAATCGGCTAGTGTGCTAATAGCTTTCTGTATTTTGCTGCATATAATTATAGACATATTTTTGCGTATCTCTGTTGATTTCATCGTTAGTTTTCTCATAAATATATCGTACCATTTTGACCAAAGTGCTAATTTAGGTATTTCAAACTAGCGAATATTTTGAGAGTGTAACGGTAATTCATTAATGCTTTTTATGCCGGTTTGTTCACGAGTTTCTGGTAATTTAAGTGATAACAATTTTTGAACCTGACTATATCTGCCTAAATTAATTATTATATAATATGGTTTTGTTTAGCAACAAAAAATATATACGTGCCAGTGGCCTACCTACACTGATTTTAGGTGATCCGGGGATTTTTTTTAGACATCAGTTATTTTCTGGCCCTGTTTTTGGGGTTGCATTTGTTTATGAGGGATTATGTAGAACTACGAATGAACACAAGGGTACACCGAAACATCGATCCCCTCCACAAGATTTTAAATTAAGGCCTCTCCATCCAGATACCAAAAGCAATCGTTAAAAGTAAAAATTAAGTAGCACCTAGCAATGTTTATACCAAAGCGCAGAAGGGATGTAATTTTTTTTTATATTATAAGTTCTGAATTCAATTTTTATACTCTACATTCAGACTTTAAACTTTGTATTTATACTTTGCTACTTGAAGACTCTATCGGAAATAGTCAGTGAGGTATAAAAACTGGATCGCTACGTTTAATGTTGGTGATTTGTAAATAGCCCATATAAACATAAGTACATAATTTAGTTTTGTTTATGTTGCTAAATAATATTTTAAGGTTAAAGGCAGACTATTTTAGCTAACAACAATTTATTTAACAAAATATGTACGACATTTCTTAAATTTGCATAATTCAAAAATGTGGATAAATGATTTCTTTATTAACAAAACTTGCGTTATTGATGTCTGTAGAATGCGGTTCACAGATAAGTAAAGATGTCAAATATCTATTGTTCAATATTGTATATAATATATACAGTTTTTATATTTCACTCAATATATTTGAACGTGTTTTTAATTCGAAAAATGAGGTTTACAAGCTTAAAGTGTGATTTTGGACTTTAATCCCTAAAATGGGACTTGAAACTTTTATTTCAGAGTTTAAAGTTTGAAGTCAGAGTTTAATGTCAAAATTCCCAGTTTAAAGTCTTAATTCAGAGTTTAAAGTCTTGAATTCTGTTTAAAGAGGACATTCGTACTTTAAACTCTGAATTGGGACTTAAATTATGAAAAAAATATGTATGTCCCTTTTACGTTTTCATATGTTTATTTGAACCGAAGTATTTCTTAAATACAAATACGACCAACTATTCCAAATACAAAGTCGATAATAATACATACTATAATTGTATCGATTATGGTTTTCTACACCCTATTCAAGCAAGATTTATTCTTTATCAGAATAATAGATTATTAAAGCTAAACCCATTACAAAAACTTTCTCTTTTTAGGTAAAAAAAGGCAAGCCTAATGTATAAAATATAAGGTATTTTTTGCAAATAAACGTATTTTTATGTAGTTTTCAATACTAAAATGAGGATCTGAGATGCCTATATACCATACAGAGACTCTAGTACTTTATAAAATTGAAAAAATGTGTGATATAACAAAAAAACAATATCCTGTATCAATAAAAATAAGTTTTACAGCAAGCTATTATTCTATTTAATTATTCAAACCAATATTTCTATTACTTTAACTATCTATGCTAATCAAAGGCATATACCATAAATTGACGCAATTTCCCATATATTGACGCAAAAAGCTGAGGTAATTGCAATGACTAGAAACAATTGAAGAGCAGTGCACAATTCAGGTAAACCGCTATATAAAAATGTATTCTTTGCTAAAAGCATTAATTATTTTTACATAAAAGTTTAGATTGTTCTGATTCATTACCTAAATGCATAGTTAAATTCATTAGTGTATTTTTTAATCAAACTCTCAACCTTTTAGTTAATTTCTCCTTTTATTAAAGTCGACCATAATTGTGAATTTAATATGTTAAGACCTTTTCACTTGAAAACAGCACGGAGGATGGAACTCATCAATCGTAGCTGAATAATACATTGGCGATTCAATCACCAAATTGTGAAGTTGCAAATAAAATTATTTCTGCAAATAGACCTCTATATGCAAACAACATGGAATTGGTTATACAAGCACATCTGCAGTTTATGACGATGATGACATAATTCCTGACAATACCATTTCTTTGAAATGAGCTACTGAAAAAAACATTTGCTCTTCCAAAAGAATATTTGGAGGTATTTCCTTTAATATTTTTTTTATTAATCAATCAGTTATTCCCGAGAAACCACATTGTTTATAGTAGGAAAATAATTAACAATTAATATAAAAACATAAAAACGTATAAACAGTATTATAAATCACAAATAAATTAAAAACTGCAAATATTAAAGGGAACTTATTAATAATTAATATAAAACATGTAAACGTATAAATATTATTATAAATTACAAATAAATTAAAAACTGTAAACATAAAAAAATATCAAACGTAAAAATAATAATTCTGTAAAAAATTATTCTTTGAGTGTTTTTTAAAAGTATCAGTAACGTTAATATTTTTTCATCGTTTTCGTAGATTATTGTAATAAATAACCCCACTATGTATATACACTGTTTGCGCCAAAATTACTTTTAAATTTTATGATGGAAAAACAATTTTTGTGTACAACAAATTTTAATAATAGCCAATAACCATTTTTAAGATTTTATTGTGTCGGTATGTTACTAGCTTTGTAAGCTGAAATTAATTGAAATGAAAATATATGTATATTTAATAATTTGTGAGAGCAAAAAAAAAAGAAACTCCTAGCTATGCATTATAAAAAATTCACAAAAAACCTAAAAAAATAAAAAATGCTTTAAGTGGTACGTTCGGCTAGTAGAGGGAGGGAAAATTTTTTTGTAAATTTTTGTTCCCAGGGGAGGAAAAGTCCCAAATTTTCACCCTTATTCAGGAATTGAAATCGTTATTTTCTAAGAGGGTAGTAGAAAAAAAGCATGTTTTGCAATATTACAAGTAAATTGAGTTTGAAACCCGCAACATCCAGCTATCAAAATTTGTCTTCGCTCGGGATCGAGACGGGAATCTTAAGCACCATTAACATAAAGCTACTACGTTAAGCTCACCATCGACGTGTGATGACGACGCGATACGAAGTAATTAATGAGGAAATTCTGCATAAACGAAAAGGCAACTATTTAATATTTTATGATTCGATAGTAGTGATAACACACAACACACGATTGTGTCACATCGTGAATGCAGTTTACGAACTACAGAGGATGTGCGTTGTGCGCACATGCCACTTTATTTTTAGAAATTCTTCAAATATCAAAATGGTTCTTTCGTTATTTTGCACGTTTTTTGTTTGTAAAAAAAAAAATTACTATACTTATCGTAGGACCTCTAAGAGCTTATACCCCCCTCATAGTTTCGCCCCTGCATACAGATGAATGTATAAATTATGTTATAATTGTTTAAAAAATATCGGACTGTGTACTAATATTTTAGGTGCTCTTTTTAAAAGATTGCTTGTTACTTATTTTCACTAAATATAATTACAGCGTACGTTTTAGGTGTTTCGTAATAACTAATTCTGTAAAAGGCAATGGTCTGTGAAATGCATAATTATTAGTTTAAATATGCCAAGGATAATATTATTGTTTGCAAATATTTCAGAAGTTGCTGCACTTGAGTTATATAAAAGTCTAATTTAAAGCGTACTATAGTAAAAACATAGTTTGTTATCCTTAGAAATGTGTAAAACACTTGTTGAACTATGTCAGAGTGGTGAAATTATTTATTCATATTACTATAATCTGAGAGTGTTTAAAAGGCAGTATAAACTTTGTTTTCGAGTTATCAAAAAAGGCTCAAGAGATTTCCTTATGAATCTTTTTTCTATTATTAATGCTACGTACGCGTATACCGTGTAGTAATTTTGTTTCTAGTAAATGATATATCACTGAGGATCTGGTAACCGATTTTACTAACTCAAAAAAAAAAACAGAAAAACGAAGAAATGTTGCTTATTACAATTATTGTCATTATTATTATTAACATTATTATATTGGAGTATAAAAAATAGTACGGCAATCTTTTTGAAAATGTCATACGTTGCTGTTGCCTCTTAAGTGCACCTTTTTAACTTTCAGGCATTGGACAAAAACTACGTTTATTTAACAGGCTAAAAGCTGGCTACGTATCGACTGCAATGATTGACTATAGGCGTGAGTTGTGCTAAACCATATTGACAAATCTAGAGCCCAGAAGTCAGAAGGCGTTCTGCAAGCGGAACAATTATTCGCAGTGGCGAGCGCTGCGTGCACTGAATAAATATTTTTTCTAATTTGTTTAAAGGATGAGATAATGCACAACATATCAGCTGACAGTATACAATTAAATCGCTTTAATTTTATTCATTTATTAATGTGTATATTTACGTTTTGAAAAAGTAATTTACAAAAGAAATATATATTGTGCATATTTTAATCTGAAAAGTAATCTGATAATTCGTTGTAAATAAAATAAATTCATATTATTATAATACAAATATCAACTAAACTGACAATATATAAAATTGTAATGTTTTACCTTCAGATTCTTCGTTGTTGAATATATATTCCTTGACGGCCAATTGCTATCGTAGTTCATCAAACCATTCATTCATGAATGACGTTTCGCCTGCGATTGCACGAGGCATCTTCAGGGATCTTCGCTGCTCCAGATCAAAACGCTGAATGAGTTCCGATGAGCAGAGTCGTGCGAACCGACGTGACTCGTGTCTCATTGTACTGATTGGTGTTTACGCATGATGTAGCATGTAGTGCGCATTTCTATTTACATTTTCAGGATGCTTAATTTTTTCAGTAGATCTCTAGTCTCTCTGGAACATTTCAGAAATTGAATAGTCAATATTTTTGACGTCAATATAAAAACCTTAATGCGATCTTAATTAAAATGATAAGAAAATGATTAACGCGCACATACTTCATTTTTTAACGGACTTTTTATGAACAAACTTCGAGCGCCCCCGTAAACTGCTTCAGAACCTAAATATTTTTTACTTATGTCGATTATAATTTTTTAATATGGCCTCATGGAGTTGAAAATTGAACTATATTTTTAGATCATCTAAGCCAAAAACATTTTAGTATAAAATTCACAATCCGTCATCAGTTCGTCATCTTTTTAGGGCTTGATAAATATGTAATGCAAATTCAATTCCGGACGAAACATAAAACTCACTTAACATAAGCTTAAAATCAAACGGGTATTGCATTAGAGATATTAGGCGGTCAATTAGGTATTATAATATCCCAGACCTTAGTCAGTATTGGCACTCAACAATCAGATAGTGCAGTTATACCTTTTATCTAGGGTACTACAGATAAAATTGCAAGAATCCTGGGGAGATGTAATATTCGAACAACCTTTAACATACACAAAAGATTGTGTATTGTTTAAGGTCACCAAAACATGTAATTCTTTTGCAATCAGAGAGAGTTTATAAAACGTCTTGTCCCTGCAGTAAAGTTTATATATTACCGTAACTCCGTAATAATGCGATCTAACTAGTAAAAATGCGATGTTTCTAAGAATGTTAGTAATATCGATAAGTAATACGATATGGTATATTCTGGAATACTTACAACGCTCTGATTGGTCAAGAGAAAGGCGGTTTCGGTGAAATTGGCTGAATTTTTTATATGTTGTAGTTTCTGATCTCCTGAGCAAACGATACTTTTCTTATAGATACAATCTAAAGCTACGACTAGTTTTTAATATGTAGAGTGTTAAAGTTTGCTCAAACCCCATATACAAAACATGGAGAAAACAGTATGACACCAAATTAAATTTTCAACATATTTAAGGTATATTACTTCTCAAAATAAGAAAACAGTTTTATATAAAAAGAGGTCTGCAAATTCTTTATTTTCGAGATACAGGGTGTTGTATTGTAAAGGGTGTTCGCCTTATATCTTGGAACTGAAGGGCTTTTGGTCCTATATTCATATAATTTTTTTTCTTATTTTGGGACATACTATTATATGTTAAATATGTAGAAATAAGTAATTGGTATCATCCTATCTTCCGTATGTATTTTAAATGAGGATTAGGCAAACTTTAACACCTTGTATATTAAAAACTATTCGTAGGATTAGATTGTGCCCATGGTATCATTTACTTAGGAGGTCAAGACTACAACATATAAAAAATTCACCCAACTTCACCGAAACCGATTTGGTGTGTGCGTGGTTCTTTGTCCTTTGGTATTGGTTGAAATAGTTGTATTATGCCCTTTAAATAGTAGGGCGATTTTTTACGAAAACCGAAAACTTGACAATGTCGCAAAAATCACTATCTAATGCAGCACGTACCCTGCAGTTTTTTACAGTAGTTTAAGATATTTTTGAGTAAATTTTCCAACTTTCGCTCTGTATAATATTGTAGTCGTATTTTTGCTGTTTTTGTATCATTTCTACCTTTAGTAAGTTTTTATATAAAAGTTTTTATAGTAAGCAAAGCAAGTCATTTATTATATACGTTGAATGAAAATAAAGTAACCAATATATGTATTTTCTAGTTTTCTTATGTTACGACATAGTGTGTTAGAAAAGATTATTAGCAATATATTTCTTTTGATTTGTTTTGGAATGTTATCAATATTACTGTTTCTTATAGATAAAAACTTAGTTAGAAATATATCCTTTTTTACTATTACATGCCTAGTAAGAACTGGTTTTATCTAAAAAACTTAGTAAAATACCGAGATTATCTTTTTATTCGACATTTTACTGTTACCAGCAGTCATAACTAAATATAACTAGTAAGAATCGCATATTACTAACACTCTTAGAAACGTTGCGTTTTTTTACTAGTTAGATCGCGTTATGACGGATTTCTATGGAACGCCGTTTTACTTTTTAGTCATACGCGTCTTTGATACCAAATTTAATTGCAAAACATATAAATGATGCTGCCTGCATACAATTTTTATTCTTTTTAATTCTTCCGATATCGAATTTTTGTGGATACCGATTTTACCGAATGACATTTTTATGATAAGCAATTTCTTTGCAGACCATTTCAATTGATACCACAAAAAAGTAGTTGTTTATCCTTTTTTAACACGTATACAGCCTACTTAAAATTTCTATATACATGCGTCTTTCCTTAGTTATTCCATTTCAACAAATCGATGTTAATAAAAATTGGTATGAAATAAATTCTATATACAAAAATCAGTTTAAATATTTAATAAATTGACTCTTATTAAAATGTAATCGCTTCAAACGGGATCGCATTAAATTAATATTAATACCGAAAACATTAGAATGCAATAACGACTTTGTGGAGATTAATTTATTTCAACCGTATGAAGGCAAATCTGATTTAAGAACTCATGTAATAAAAAAAATTAATTTATTTTTATCGCATATCAAAAAAAATTAAAGCATCTCTTACGATATCATTTCTTTTTAATGTCAATTCCATTAACACCCTAAAAATGTAAATAGAATAATGCTCATTATTTTGATTTTGATTTTCGTTTATATGTAATTTATACTACATCAAACGGATATAACACGGGCCCTTTACCATTGAAATTAAAATACTTAAATATACATTTGAATAAATAAATAAAAGTTAATACGAGATTTAATTGTATAAGAGTTGTGGAATTTAAATGATTAGCGGGTATAAGGTAACTGATTTTATTTAATATGCATTGTTTTGATTTCGAATTTTTATTAATGTCGATTCTTCTGAATATCAATTTTCATTGAATCCAGCCACCTTGTTTCAATTTTAATTATCGGACGTGGAGCGATCTAGTGCAAACTAAGAACAACAAGAGCAGAAATCTGTAATTTTTTAAATACCCGAGTTTCTGGCTAGGCATGCGTTCGAAGATTTAAAAGTGCATCTAAAATTAAGACTGTGTTGTGCATGACGTTATGACGAGTCGGATGCGAATAATGAAAAACATATTCGTAGGTAATCAATGACAGTTAAAACGTGTTTAATTATTGTTCCATTGGGAATACTTAGTTATTAAATCATTGCGGAATATGATATACACCCCTATATTTAAAATGTGACCACGTACAAAATACAGATCATAATAAACATCATAAACCAGAATAAAGAAAACAAGGTTTTGAATTTCCCAGCTATAATTCACAGATTACCACACAATGTAATTTGTAATGGCAAATTACAAATTGAAAAGAGTATATTTCGACGAAATGTAAAAATAGGTACCAGCGTATAATAATTAAGTAAAGTCTTATCACTTTCGCAGAATTCAATGACTTTCAATAATAATTATAATACACATAATAATATGGACTAAAAATAACAAAAATAATTAGAAAATGGCACCAGATTTCGCAAAATAGAGATCATTTGTCCTAGATTTCTCATAATAGAGGATATTTGTCGTATTTATGGAAATAGTAAGAGTACCAGAGTACATGGACCCGAAAAAGAGAACATTCCTCTTAAAAAGAGTATATGTGGTCACCCTATTTAAAGCAAACTGTAGTAAGGTTGTATAGGTATATCACTAAATCTTTATTTACAATATTTATTTGATAATTAGGATACTATTTTCATGTTTGTCTCCCTTGTTTAATATGTGAGTAATTATTATAATTTATAGGTATGTGCACTTCACTTTCAAAGCTGCGTGTCGATCAAGATACGGTTTTTCAAAAATGAACACATCAGTGGTGTATTTAGAAATATGTATAGCTGATTTTTCGGTATTTTACGTACCTATATCCTCGGAGGTAGTCATAATTGTCTAACTTTGTCAACTACTTATTATTCGATGTTAAATTGCGCAACTTTGCTCTATTTTAACCGACATTGTATCGAATTTGTAACACCCTGTATATGTTTGCGTGTTTTCATTCGTTGGGACCATTCCGGTATACTACCTCAATGGTTGAGATATTCCAAGTACAACCATATGTAATTCTCACATTGAATGCTATTTTTTAACTAATTTTTATTTCTCAATCTAGAGTGCTGTGATTTGGCAAAAACTATTAACTTACCTCCAAGAACCCTGAGAAAAATAAAATTATCTGTCTATTCACTAAACCTCTTTTACGCCCATTTAAATATTAAACGATTTTTTCTAAAAAATCTTTTTTTTTTAATGTCGCTCTTCAGGTTAGCCTTTGCGAGTAATATATAATGATACCCCCCACAACAATATGCAGTATTTTAAAAAATCGGCAATAATATGCATTTAAGTCTAAGCAATTTCTAGTCACCCTGATATACGAAGGTTCTGGTTTGACACGTCATGGTTGAAGTTACAATATTATAGTAAATCAAAATAACAAACAAATATGGGGCGTCCCATTTAAAAAACAAAAGTTAATAGCAGAAATTCGGAACTAAAAGAAGATACGGCAACACTGTTACAGTAAGATATATCATAAAACAAAATAGATAATAACTCAAAGTGGAGGTGCTACAGATAGAACGTTTAAACACGCATTTCAGATTTCAAAACATAAAAATAGCTTTCTGGATAAAAAATCAGATTCAGCTTTTGCTGGAAGAACATTCATTGCTTTATTTTACACCTACCAATAAAATAAAGGTTGTGTTGTTTGATTGAAATTGTTATATCATTGTATAAACGGGGGCTTAACAATAATGGTTGTATACATATATATATATATATATATATATATATATATATATATATATATATATATATATATATATACACTATCATTAACCGAGAAAATAAGTGTTACTTCACAGATTGTTTTGTAATCTGTGACAATATAGCTTGTACAAATTTATTTAAAACTAAAATCTCGAAGTGTTGAAAGTAGTTTGCCGAATCATCGACGTCGCACGTCATGCGAATACTATTTTTTGCCTTCGCCCTCCCACTTCATATACTAACGGCCCGCCACTGACTCAGGCCCCCGCCGTCGCGTCGGCAGTGGCCCCAGCACAGAGCTTGCGCGTTTTGTTTTTGCGGGGATTTAATGATTGAAAAGGCCACAACGCGTAAGGCTCAAATATGTGGTGGGGGCCCCGAGAGACATCAGCGAGCGAAATACAAAACTGAGGATCTTTTCTTTTTTTTGTCATCATGTAAATTTTGAGTTGCTGCCGAAGTGCCCCCAAATACGTAAAACCCATTGACCGTTTTTTGTAATCGCAAAACTTTGCCTCGCCCAGATGAGCCCCAACCATCGTAAGTAGTTAATTCGGCCTTGTTGCTTCTAGAAAAGCAGCCTCTATAACGCAACATGCGAGTCGCCTTTTAATACTCGTTGTTTATAAAATTATGATTAACACCACGATACACTTACAACGGTATGCCCACGCTGGTCTCTTCAGCATTCAGCAAGAAAATAAAATTGAAGTTTACAAATATCAGATTATCTAAAGTGCTCATCGTGAGGATTCGTGATATTTATTTTGATTAAAATAATTAATTAATTTAAAATAAAAGTTAAGAATGCTGCAAGTAAAATAATTGCAGGGGAAACTTCCATTCATATTTTATAACATTTGTTACTTGAGTTGCTGCACTAGTGCCGTCTATTGACATTTTTAGTTTTTACTTTCAATTGAAAAATACAAACCAGTTTCAAAAGTGCCCTATACAAGTAGCTAAAACCATATTTTTCTATTATTATAGTAAATATATCCTAAATTACCATTTTTTAAATTTATCTTAACAGCTTGACGGTAAGCGCCAATCCACATTTTTGAAAATCTATTATTTTGGAAATTTGAAATATCTTATATCTGTCACTTTTGTTTATCGATTATAATTTCAATGTCGATTTCTACTGCCTGCAACTGCACAGATAGGACGTAATAACCGTATTGAAAATAAAATCTTTAGATTCAAAATAATTAGTTTAATAATTTTAAAAACATTTTATTGAAGCGTAAATTCTACAAACGTTTTCAAATGACAATGCATTACGGCCTATTTGACTCCCAAATGCTGTACATAGATGTGACGTACTTGTGCGAGAAAGACGAGTTTAAATTCGGTCCGTATCATCGTCGTTTATTGCACAAATGATATTAAAAAATCAGCAAGCAAGATTATTAGAATGCAATCCAATGTTAGCGCAATACGCAAACCAAAGAAGTCGGCTCATACTTCAGAACACAGAATACCAGACCAGAGAAGCTCCAGAATTTTACAAACCTTTTTGAGCGCGAAGACTTCTCTTTCGTATGACGACACATTCGCAAATTAATTTGAGTTATCGAACACACTCACGCAAACACATTATATTTCTTTTGGTAGGCTATAGATGGCGAAACTTCCGATAATAAAAATGCATTCGAGGTGCTTGTATTCAATCGAAATTGATATCAATGGAAATTGGTTTCAATGAAAATAGATAATCATAGAAATTGCTGTAAATGAAAATACCATTCATAAAAATTGATAATCGGCTATATTGTTTCCCACAAAATACTACAAAGTTACTCGTTAAATATTGGATAAATATTGATATCAACAAATTTGTAAGTAATAAAATTATATTATAATAAAAAAAATGCATTTTAATTATAATAATATAATGAAAATTGAATTAATTTTGTACAGACCCATCCAAATATCCTGACATACATTTTAATAGCTAAATCAAATTAATTGATTGTTAAAAATCTATATGAAGGCTTTAGCTGTAGATGTTCCAAGGATTCAGTTAAAATTACATTTTTATTATAATATTATAAAATAAATTGCCATAATGAAGTCCCATTCAATTTAAATTAATACCGGGCATATAGCAGACTAAAAAGTAAAACGGCGTTCCATAGATTTCGGGTTTTTACGGTAACATATATACATGAAACGGGGCAGTCTGTGTCTACTAGACTTCAGGAACATGAAAGATGTATAAGTAAAAACAAATTGTTCCATCCGCTCTCGCTAAACAGCAGCGCTCAACACGACACATAATTAATGTATAAGATACCAAAGTTCCTGCATCAGTCTTGGGATGATATAAACGGATAATTAGATAATCTGTTAAACTTTTCAAGCACCCTGAAAACTTCAATAGACAGGCGGCCTACGTGCTACATCATGCATGAAAGCCTATCATCACAATGAGTCACGCGTCGGTGGGCACAGGTCGGGTATAAATACCTGAACTTTGCTTATCGGACCTCATTCAATGTTTTTATCTTGTGCAGTGAAAATCCCGAAAAGTCGGAAAGCAATTCCCATTTGACATGGTCTAAGCATGATTTCTTAAGGGGGCAGTTGCAGTCAATTAGCATTGAGAAAATATCGCGTAAAATGACCAAAAATAGGTTGTTTTCTGTGATAGTCTGCGAAGTTATAAAAAGGAATTTGAGGATGAGAGTTTAACACATATCTTCTAAAACACTTCTAAATTAAATTGAGTATGTTGAATTTTTCATTTTAGCCTTTAAAAGTAAAAAAAAATATGTTTATATGTCTAGTAATTTTTCGAAAACAATAGCGGTACTAACCTTGAGTTTTTCTATGCTCAGAAGTAATTTCGTCAAATTCCAAAATACTCAAATTGGAGAGCATACATATAGGTACATTTCTGAAAAAAAATTGATCCGAAAAACATAGTAGTTTTTTTCCAAACTATCACCAAAGATAATTACTAAAATCTTGGAATGTTTTTGGGAGAATACGTTAGGTTGGCAATTGCAGTTGGTAACACGTAAAGTTTGAACCCCTACCGCAAGAGGTCGGCCCAAATTTTTCAATATTTTCTAATGGAAGGGAGAGCGCAATGACGTCAAAGAAAATGGAATTCCGATCACGTGTTGTCAATGACGTCAGATAAATAAACATTTATCTCTCGCATGGTCTTTCGTTTGTTTTTTATGAGATTCTAGGGTTTTTCTTTTAAATAACGTTTAGAATATTTTATAACATATCATGTTGGAAAAACTAAGTAATCAGTAGATTTGGGCAAATGGAGAAACATAATTTTTTAAACAATATTTGTATTTTAAGGGAGAAAATCGATCTTTCCTTGAACTATGTGGGATATTAAGGAAGAGGAATGTATGTTTAGGTCATATTTTAGTTTGTTACGGTGGGTTAGTGTAACAAATTTTAGTTTTATCTTTTTCTTTAGTTAATAAGAATTCACACCGTTATTGGTTGTTTTTTGTCATGTAACATAAAAAAAAATCAATGAAACTATTCTTAGTGACAAAAAATTATGCCAAATACTAAATTTTCGAAAGGATTTCTTAACTCAAAATTGTTCTATTCTAAAAAACAGAAATATATATATTTATTTGACCCTACGCAAAGAAAACGAATTGATGTTTCATATAAGTAGTTAGTAAGGTATACCTAACTTGACATTTAATTTCAAAATAAACAAGTTTATAAAATTTCCTGCATGCTTTTAAACGTCCTCAAATGTAGTTTATCATTTTTATATCGGGTATGCAAAATAGTCCATTGTATAAAGAACAAAATACGCCTTGAGCGGATGAAAACCTTCTCCCTCAAACTGTTAAGAAAATAGGAACAATTGTATAGAATTTAAAAGTAAAATAAGTACCTAAATGTACTATAATTCTGCCATAGCACAAAACATGAACAAGCATGTTGTTTCTACTCTTTTTTGCAAAATTACAAACAGCTTTTTATGAACCATGACAAATTATTTTAGCATAAATTAAGAACTGAAATTTATTAGTCATGAAATGTTTTCAGGTATATCTGGGTAGAAGAGTATTTTTTTCTTTATTTTGATTCCAACTTCTACAATTTGTTATAAAGGTCAGAAAAAAATAAATTTCAAATACAAAATTTTAAAAAATATCCCCAAGATTCTAAACATATTTAGCCTAGTTTGAAATCTTAGAATTGCAATGTCAGTAAAATGAAAATTGTTCTGCTTTTACAAAAATAAAAAATTGTTTTGCAAGTTTCTGATGGGATTTTTCTATCTTCTGATAGGTCTAAAAGATAGCAAGAGAAAATATAAAAAACTCTGTTTGTGGGTAAGTCATTTATTAGGAAATAATAGCATTTACATAAATGGTATTTATATATTACAATATCATCATATACATTTTTAAGATTAGGAAAATAGTATCTATCTACAGTAATAATGATTTATTGAAGAAACCAATAGATCTTTTATTTTATATAAAATGTAGTTGCTTAGTTGCTAACAGAACGAACTAACTATGTTTGTAGTCTAATTAATATATTTAAGCATTGATTAGATTAAAAAGAAAAACAATAATTCAAATTATGTGCTCGAGTTGGTTAAAATATAAAATAATTATGTTTTTATTTTTGAACTACATATATAACCAAAGTAGAAATGAACATATTTTTTATTTGTATCCTAAAATTACTAAAGTAAATATTCCTAACTTACAAACCAGTAATTATGTTTTTTTTTGCTTATATCATTTAAATAAATAATATGTAAGACAACATTTTAGTAGCAATTGAAAGATATTTTTTGTAGTTTGGCTGGGTATTCATGAGTATGCTATCAAACTGTGGAACTTATACACTACGAATGTATAGTAGGTATACTAAATTATAAAATTCTGAATGGATTTAAGTTAAAACCTCCATACTCGAACACAAAAACAGCCAAAGTCTTAGAAAGAGCCAGTTAATACTTAATATTTATATTATATATTTATATATATATATATATATATATATATATATATATATATATATATATATATATATATATATATATATATATATATATATATATTTTATTAATTTTTTTCTTGGGCATAGGTTAGCTCATTGAAAAGTAAAACTATAATTCATATCGACGTTTCGCTCATTATAGTGAGCTTTCTCAATTTTTTTCTTGGAACCATGTCAGAATAAGTATCTTGAGAAAGCTCAATATAATGAGCGGAACGCCGATATGAATTATAGTTTTACTTTTCAATGAGTTAACCTATGCCCTTGAAAATAATTAACAAAATATTTACACATGGTTAAAGAAAAAAAAACACATATATATATATATATATATATATATATATATATATATATATATATATATATATATATATATATATATATATATATATATATATATATATATATATATATATATATATATATATATATATATATATATATATATATATATATATATATATATATATATATATATATATATTAACTGGCTCTTTCTAAGAGTTTGGCTGTTTTTGCAATGGAGTATGGAGGTTTTAACATAAATCCATTCAGAATAGACTGAATGTTACCTCTACCTTACGTATAATATATATGTACGTATATATATATATATATATATATATATATATATATATATATATATATATATATATATATATATATATATATATATATATATATATATACAGTGTCCTTGAAAAAGTTCGCATCATATGGGAATTTTTTTTATTAGGTCACTTTCTCAAAATTTAACATAGGTAATAAATTTTGTTTTACTAAGGATGAAAAATGACTTAGAGGGAATAGTCACCTGACTTGTGTTCCCTGCCAGAATTGATATATTTCTTTAAAGAAGTCGCAGAGAAAGGGGTTATTTGCTAAAATAGGAGAAAGTGCTATAAAAAGGTGTTTCTTTTATAGTTTTACATGTCAAATTTTGGTCAGCAATTCTAATTTTCAATTTTTATAACTTTGTACAAGGCACTTAAATATTAAAAAAATAGTTTTAAATTTCGATTATGCTCCTAAATTAGTCAATTGCGACTTTTTTGTATTAAGATATCTATTTACTATCGAAAATCTTTAATTAATATAATATAATAAAATCACGACAACTTTGCATCAAGCTTAACATACTTTTGAGAAGCAATTTTAATTTTTTTCAAAAAAGACACAGTTTATGGAATATTTAGGTATAAAAAATTAATATTATGTTAAGGTTACTAACAGAAAACTCTTTTTTTTTAAGTTAGACAATTATTATTT
>JAUTXW010000587.1:0-22515 GCA_030620095.1 Kuschelorhynchus macadamiae
AGACAACCTTACCAAATACATTATTTTTTATATGCACCATTGCTCTTTCTTCCGTCTACAGTTAACAATTTTGTCACCACGAGTGGGCTAAAGGCTAAGAATAAACTTTTATTACAATAAGAATTTAATTAATTCATATTTTACGATAAATTAAGGTATAAAAATGAAGTTCACAACTGTACTGCATATAGTTTTAGATGCTTTTAATGATCTTTTAGATAACTTAAAAAGTTATAGTAAACAGGCAGTCACACATAGACCGTTTTGGAAAAAGTTTCTCGACCAGCAGGAAAATGTAGCCATCCTAATGATGCTATTTTTTCACTTATCATAGACTCTGCTATGTCTGTTTTTTAACTACAATTTTGGTTCAACCCTTTAAGCGCCACCCAGATATAATATAATTTTTCTGACTACAAAATATTGATTAAAATTTATACATAACTTGCAGGAAAGTATATTCGTACCATTGCAATTCTATTTTTTTGCCGAATAAGAATGATATTCCGTTATTTACGTACCATGAGCGATTTACCTATTCATTAATAATATATAAAAAAAAAGTCCCGTTACGGCTGAAACATCAAGGAGGCTATACATCATCTTTGCAAACTAACGTATGCGTCAGTATCGTTACCTAACGGCGCCCAAAGTATCCTCACCTTGCTACCTGTGAAATTGGCACGTGCAAGTACAATGCAATAAATTATTTTTGAACAAACGTTTCATTTGTTCTTTTGAAATACGTTAAAATACTGTAGTAAATGCTTTAAAAAATGATCTTAGAGTTCCGAGTTTTCTCAGTGGTGTCAATTCATTGCTCAAATCGGCGGCACAAGAAAAATTATGCTTGCACCAGAGATAATTTGTAATATTGTTTTGGACTGTACCTTAATGGTGCATTTGCGATCCAAATAATATATAAAAAAGCAGGTCCTTAAAAGTTATAAACCATTTCCACAGTCAATAAATTAGCTTTTACACTTACTTTCAAACTTATTCAAAATGAAATACCATAACATTCTGCCAGCGCAGTTTTTTGCATTTTGGGAACAAACATCACAACTGTGTTGGTACGAGAATTTTATGATTAACTAGATATACTCTTTATTAAAAATTTTATATGAAACTATAGCTAACTGCCAACTTCTCGCGTTTTCATTCCGGGTGTACATCCGTTCACTACTGGCTGTTTTGGAAAGAACACTCTTGCTGACGTTTCGCCAAAATCACATTTGGCAATTTCGAAGCTTTCTTTCTCGCGTCCGAATAGAGACTAAGTCTCATTACTTATTGTAAAATTAAAGTTATTTACACACACTGTCAAAGGTGAGATTAAACACCAAAAATTTTACAAATGACATATGTCTCCTAAATGGTATAATTTTCATTATCTTCTGCTTATTACTCCATTTAATTTGCATAAAAATGTTTGGTGTTATTTTACAAGTACCAGAATAATCAATTATCTTATATATGCATTTTAAATAATTTATGTTAATTGCTAGGATCCAAAAATTTTTAATAATGTACCAATTTTAACTGTATTCATTTTACAAGTAAGTTTAGCTCATAGATTTTATAATTTTTACTTTCCATTAACTCTATATTGTAGTCTTGAAGAAGAAAATAATGGTTTCCGAAAGCTCGGGGCATAGTAAAAAAGAAAGCTTTCTTTTAACCAGCCCTTATACCCTTATATACTGTTTACCCAATATTTGTACTCGGCTGTCTAGGTAGTCAGTATTATATTATCACTCTATATATATATATATATATATATATATACCGGTGACAATGAAACTACTACCCGGGTGCCATTTAAAAAAAGGCTAGAGATAAAAATATGGAATTTGGTGTGTTGATAGGGTTGAATGTTATGAACATTTGTAACATAAAAACAATTGAATATCGTTTCTGGTTTCCATGGGATGACTGCTATTTTTGTCATTTTCTTTAATGGAACATCTAAATTTTATGTTTTTTGAACTTGAACAACTTGAAGTTGTTTATGAAAATTAAGTCAATCATAAACTAACCTAGTATGATAGCCACCTATAAACAAAGTTTTGCTAAAATTAAAATAATCATATTAGCCTTGACAGAGGCTATGGGATGTCCAAAATATTTTATTCATAAGCCAAATTTATTTACTTGTAAGTTGGGTATCGTTGCACTTTTTGTAAATTCTCGTACTTTTATTTCGTTTCTCTATTGGCATAGAGTAAAAGTTCTTTGTAATCTCTTTAAAAATAGCAATTTTTACAAGGGGCGGAACAAATAGATATGCTTCTCGTTTATGGCGAGTGCTTGCAAAATAAAAGACAGGCTCAAAGTTTTTACTGTGGTTTCTTTCGTTAATTCTCCATGTTATCATTTATCTTTTGTTGGTTCAACAATGACTTAGAACAAAGACAGAATTTAAGAGCACATATGCCATAAAAAACTCTGTTGAATGTGCAAATTAGTTTAAAAATTAAACTATGTCCCTGATAATTTTCGTTAGACGTTAAGATCTTGTTTTCCAGTATACCACCTTCAGAATGTGTTGATCTGGTTCGGGCTTTGCTTAGGAAAGTTAAGCTTGCTGATTATAGATGATTTGATTCTGTTATTGAACACAGTATTGGAACAAAACTTTTCTAAATTCACCAACAGATTTTTTAAACAGACCAACGGTTTAGCTATGGGGTCTTGGTTATCCCCGTTCTTCAGCGAAGTCTTTTTGAATAGTCTAGAACGGCAAATATTTGAAAGATCCTTTTCAAATAAAATTATAGCTTATAAGAGATACGATGACGATTTCTTAATTTGGTCTGGAAATAATCGCGACTTTAAAGCGTTCCTGGATTATATTAACAATAAGTTCACATTTGAAATGGAAAATGAAGTTAGGCTTCGTTTTCTTGATTTGCTTTTAGTACACGAACAGAACAGAACAAAATTAAATTTGAAATGTACCGTAAATCTACTTCAACAGATAACATCATACAATTTTCATCATAAAATCGCCGTTTTCCCATACATTTTTGAAAATTCTTTTAACAACGAATTAAAATATCATTCTGAGCTGAGCTCTTAGCAATGGTTTTCCAATGAAAACTTTTTACTAGAGCTACTATAAGTTTGTTAATAAATATAAGCTTTCTTTCAACATAATACATAATAATGGGAACAGAGATTGATTAGATCAATGACATTTTTGGTGACTGCTGTACCCAATTTGCAAAATTCTTTAAACCTTTTGATATAACAATTGCGTTTAAGACTAACTTGAAAAAAAGGTTTGGTTAAACTAAAAGACAAAACAAATCTTCTATCTAACTCTGGTGTTTATTTTTCACAATGTTCTGATTGTCCCGGCACCTACGTAGGACAGTCGAGTAGAAAGATTTCTACCAGAGTACAGGAACTTCTTTCTTTATTTATTAAATATAAAAACACTAATATTTTCAACACCAAGTCTTCTTTTGCAAATCATTTGTTGTCTTCAAACCACAATTTCTTCATCCCTAAAAATGTTAAATTATTACACTAATGCGCAAAAAAAGCAAAAAATTAGACTTATTTGAGAAATTGGAGATAAGCAAAGCCAAGAAAAGCCCCATTTTTAATTGAGTTAACGATGTTTTTATTTTGAAGCACATTTGGTTTTCAATAACATCGATTAATACAAACAGCTGTTAGATTATCAATTGTAAACTTGTCCTTACGTCAAATCTATTTAGTCGTTGTTTCTTTTCATATCCGGACAAACTGCCAGCTCATTTTTCCTAAGAAAATTTCTGCTTTTCTGATGTCAATCAATGCCCTCTATAGTATTTTTTAAAACTGTCATTCGTTCTTGTCACTGTTGTCTACTTAACGTCTATTGTGTTTTTAAGTCTGTAACGTTTTGTTTTATATACATTTATTTTATTTTTATTTGGTGTTAGTAAGTGTAACACCTTAGACATATTAGACTTAGTCTAATTAAATATATTTCAGACCTTTCACATTAATTTTAGTTATTGTTGATAACGTTTTTAACTTTACTCTGGTCTCTTAGTGGTATGGACACTTTCTTCGCTTTAAGAAAACATATTTTACATTACATTTAAAACCTGGGAGGATGATTTTTTCACGATTACATTTTATTTGGCCACCATTTTGTTCTGACATCTTGAATTCGTACCAAACTTTTATCAGTCAATTCTTAGGTAATACTGGTTTTTGTGCAAAATTTGAAAAATTAGATAAATAGTTTACTAGTAATAATTTTTTAACATTTCACTAGGCCGCCATTTTGTTTCGCCATCCAATATGGCGATGGGTTACCAAAATATTACTAAGTCATCTCCAAGTGACCCCTTTGACCAAAATTTGAAATCAATCGGATAATTAGTTTTTTAGCTATGCTGCGAACTGAAAGACAGTCAAACAGAACGACGGAATCGCGAAAACACGTTCTTCGACATCTAGGGACCTTGAAACCTAAAGATCTGAAAAAATCTCAGAGAATGATTTTTTCACGATTACAATAGTTCCCTTTAACGAGGGAAGTAAAAATATGTGTTTTGTTCGGTTCTTTATCTAACCCGAAGTGTATTTACCAAATCGCAAACTGTATAACATATTTATAAAAAAGTATGCATTGGTTATTTAATTACAGGAACAGCTTAATTAGCAATCTTTATAGATAATTACGGAAGTGTTGCATAATTTAAATATACGGATTTTACAGTGTACGTTCTGTACGTGAGCATTCTTTTTAGTAAATTTTGTTACTTCAACGTTGCCGCGATCAAATTTTAAACGTGCGTGGTTTTCTGACTACTCAGTTAAAACCTTGCGGTAAAAAAATGAATAAACGCATACTCTTTAAGTTTAAACCATGCATGTCAATCATAACAGTAAAAAAACGTGAAAAATAACCCAAGTATGGGCATATCTGCTTGAGTTTATAAACTACGGTAATTTTTCACTATTTTAACTGTACTGTACGGGTTAAACCGATAAAGTGTGTATGGGGATTTTGTCAGATATTTTTTGATTTGTTCGCGATTTTAATTGTGCGTTTTTAAAACAGTGGAATAGAACCGTAGTGTGTGAGCCACTTAAAGTTTTTACTATGATTAATGTTATTATACTAGTGTTATCTAAAGCTACATTTTCTGTGGTTATACCAACAAAATCTGCAGTCATGATTTTGTACAGGGTGTCCCGTTCTCGTTGTTATGGGGTATCTTTCTTATTAATGAAGATAGAGGTTTCCGGCTTTCGAGACATGGTGCTATTTTTTGTGAAACGAAAGATGACCCAAAAAAAATTTCATAGCCCCCTTCGTTTTTAAGATACAGTGTGAAATTGAAAATATTGCATTTTTGACCCCCCGTATTTCGGTTTTTGTTTAACTTATCGAAAAGGTAAAAACTGCCTGTGATATAGTTTTTCACGTAGAATCCAGTGGCATAGTCAGATTTTTTATGTGAACTGTCGTTTTTAAGATATAACACAAACTTATATTTTTAAAATGGGACACCCCGTATATTTTTATTTTATATTATTCAGTTTACAATAAGCTTCACAAAAATATATAATAGTATATACTTTTCTCTTCGAATCGCCCAGTAATTTGCATTTTCTTAGACTCAGCTTTTGGTAGTAGGCTGGGATTGTCTAAACAAAACAAAAGAAAATTGTTGTCATGTCAAATAAATTACTTGTCAAAAACCTTTGGTTCATTTCGAAGCTAGATTAGATAACCGCAACAATGTTATTCATAGCTTTGAAGCGTTTTTTAATACTTAGGGAAAATAATATGAATTTATAAGATTTTAAATATATTTTTTTTGTTCTTAGTAAATAATTATATACTATGATACATGACACGATGCAAAATTGCTTCCGCCTCCGATGATCCGAACGCACTAATTTACATTAATTCTATAACAAACGAACAAGCTCCTGCGGCCTGCAGGAGCAGTTTTATGCCGTTCCCATCTCTATTTGGCTTCCGGATATTCACCACCTGCCGTATACAAATCTAAGCGCGAAAGCCGGCGTGCGGGGGAATTCTGAAGCGGAATTTCTTAACTGCTGATTGGGATTCCTCAGATGGTATAATTAAGTAAATAATGTGAATTTATATAAAACATACTACATTTTTATAATAGAAATGTAGATTATAAAATGCTTAATATTTTAAAAATATTTTTATTTTCAAGTAAATTGATTGGAAAATGTAGATGAAGCGGCGCTTCATCCGCTTCCCCTGGCGACTCGCCACTGATTTTACATTATAATTATTGAATTATTAAATTGCTAAAATTGGAACATTTTTTGTAAAATAGTATAAAACAAGGATATACAAGATAATAATTTATTGTAGAATTTTTTTAAAATATTCTTGCTACTATAAATAAAATATACCTGAAGAATTTATTTGTTTTGTAAGCAATTCCAGCCTACTACGAAAAACTGGGTCTATCTCTAAAAAACTGCAAATGAGTGGGCGATTCGAATAGAAAAGTACCTATATACTATTATATATTTTCGAGAACTTTATTGTGAACTGAATAATATAAAATAAAAAGATACGGGATGTCCTCTTTAAAAAATTATAAGTTTGTGTTATATCTCAAAAACGTGAAAAACTGTATCAGAGCGAGTTTTTACCTTTTCGATTAGTTAAACAACAACAGAGATACGAGGAGGGCCCAAAAATGCAATATATTAAATTTCACACAGTATCTTAAAAACGAAGGGGGCTATGAAAATTTTGTTTGAGTCATCTTCCGTTTCATAAAAAAAGGTGCACCATGTGACGAAAACCGCAACCCTCTATCTTCACTAATAAGTAAATTTGACAATAACGACTTTATCATGAATGAATCAATGAACTAATATTTTGTTAAAACTCTGAACATATTCAAAGGGAATAAGTGCTTTCGGTTTGATAAGTTTGTTTGTCTAATATATATATATATATATATATATATATATATATATATATATATATATATATATATATATATATATATATATATATATATATATATATATATATATATATATATATATATATATATATATATATATATATATATATATATATATATATATATATATATATATATATATATATATAAATACAACTAAACTGAAAAAATAATATACAAAACAGAGCTTTAACAAATTATCTCCTTACTCTAAAACACTTTAGTAATTGTCTCTTTGTTAATATTCGTACACTGTGCTCGATATTCGCTTAGAATTTGAAGAATAAACTGGCGTGGTTCTTCATCTTTAGTTAATATCTTATTATATTCGTCTATTAATTTAATACTCCTTTCTTCTGTATCGATTACAACTTTTATTTTTCTAACAACATTAAAATTAATTTTATACTGTTCATTATCCCCCCAGGTTAGCGGATTTTCATTAAAAAAATCTGTAGAAAACTTTAATCTCTCAAAAAACCAAAATGTTCTGTTAGAAATAAAATCCCAGATATCGTTATTTTGTAATTCGTATATGTCAATTAATTTTATTCGCTTATGGCTTTATTCTAATGAGTCTCCTTTTTTAACACCTTTAACTATATTATCTTTAACTTCGACTGAATTCTCATCATCAAGCAAAAGCCTTAGGAGTTAAACACCATAGATGATTTTTAATTATTGAAACCGCAGTAAATATTTTTAACAAAGCAGAAATTTTTATATGGAGCGTGGTATGAAGAAAGCGCGGTAAACCAAGCCTTAACATAAATTTTGACAATAAAAATGCATACATAGCTGATACTTTTATTTTCCTTTGCTGTTATTTTAAATTAGTCTCTGAACAGAAATATTTGTATGCACTAAATTGCTTTCGCCATTCAACGTGCGTGATAAAAAGCATCAGGCGCGCTAATCCGAAAGTTTGCATTAGTTTTACCTTAGAACAACTGTGTTAAATGTAAAAATTCCCTATAGTCATTGCGAGGTTATTGACTATTTAACATTGTTTCAACAAAATTGAGAATACCAACCATATCAAAGTCTTCATTTTGTAATAATGAATTTATATATTCATCATTGAAATCAGATTGATAACTATACTGATCAATTTCGGGCCATGCTTTTTGAAAACGTTTGAATAATGGAACGTTAGGACCACTAAAAGAAGGCATTTGTACATCAAAAGCACTTTTTAAAATTATTTCATCTATGTGGCGTCTACAAGGAATTCTAACATTTGTTCAAGCAATCTGCTAGTACCATTTAGATGACCTAAGTTAGAAGCAGATAAGGCAATTACCTTGTCATGGAGGTTCCATTCTACCTTTGTTCCGTATCATCACTTGATTGAAGTCACCAAATATTTTCTGTCCTTTTTTTACGCAATTTTTGTCGGCAACGTTGAATAGTTGTTCTCGTGTCGAATACTCCAAAATTCTTCGTTAATCATAAATTTAGCGCTTACACTTAAAAATTGTGTATTTGGAAGAAAGTTTATTTCCAATATTCTGTGACGAATATCGGCCAAGCAGATAGAGTGCGGGACACGAAAGAAAACCGAGCGGAGTCAATCGGTTTAGGAAGGCCGGCCAAGAAATCTCTTTAAACCAGTGGTGTCCCGTCGTTCTTTAAATAATATGGCACTCCTTTTTGACTATACGCACTTCAGATAATTAAAAAATGTAGCTAAGCTTAATGAACCTTTATCTATATTTGTCTGTTTTCTTACGTGTATCTCTTTTGTGTTGCAAAAACGGCGAACTTTCGAATTTTAAAATGATTTAATTTTGATTTTTCTTGATCGATTTACCTATAAATATATTTTTTCTTGAGTTCTGTAATTAACGGTTCCCGAGCTACTGCCTACGTCCACTATTATTGGACCACCCAGTATAGTGATACACGATTTACAAGTCCAGATTTTACAAGAGCAGCCAGCATCAGATCTAGTGAACGAGATTTATCAAAATTTTAATTTATGCAGTTCGACTTTGGGCTACTCGGGTATGCCAAAAGTGGGCGTCTGTCTCCGTTTGTCGTACTACTTTATACAGAGGCCGTCATTGTGAAGTACTATACAGGGCTTTTCCTAATTGCGTGCTGATGTTAAAGGGGGTGTTTTTTTTTGTCCTAAAAGTCTTAACTTTTGAGATACAGGATGGTAAAGTTTAAAAAGAAAACATTTTTTTCAACCCAATTCTGATGCTATTGTAGATAACTGCATGAAATTTGATACACGTCTTCTATGAATTAAGGAGCATACGGATTTACCTAGATTAATTACATATGCACGCCACTGGAAGAAATTTCGAAAATTGATTGTTAATAAAAAATGCCCTTTTATGCATAAAAGACGTGTGTCAAATTTCACACAGTTATTTATCTATAATAGCATCAGAATTAGGATTTAAAAAAATGTTGTTTTAAAACCCTGTATCTCCAAAGCTAAGACTTTTAGGTTCATATTAAACCTTTTTCTTAAAAAGGCCCCAGAATCACCTTCTTTTAACATTAGCA
The DNA here is from genome assembly GCA_030620095.1 of Kuschelorhynchus macadamiae. Lineage (NCBI taxonomy): Eukaryota > Metazoa > Arthropoda > Insecta > Coleoptera > Curculionidae > Kuschelorhynchus > Kuschelorhynchus macadamiae. The sequence continues at coordinate 9,501 of JAUTXW010000587.1, forward strand.
CGCAATTAGGAAACGCCCTGTATAGTACTTCACAATGACGCCCCCTGTACAAAGTAATATGACAGACGGAGACAAACGGTCACTTTTGGTATACCCGAATAGCCCAAAGTCGAACTGCATCAGTTAAAATTTTGATAAATCTTGTTCACTGGAGTCAGTGCTGGCTCCCCTACTATAACTACATTGATGTTTTAATTTTGGAAAAATATGAGTTCTGTAGTTTTTCAAATATTAATTGCAATATTAAATATTTTTTACACCCGGTATTGAACAGAAAATTAATTATTTTGAAGCAGTTTATTGATAGCTACTTTATGAACAATTTTACAAAATATATGAAAAAAACTAAGCCATTTTTGAGGTTGACGGCTGTGATTCTAATGGTTCGATTCCTTCTAAATCGTTGTCTTCCTCTGAAAATGATGAGGTTTCGTCGTCACTACTTGAAGATCCCAGTGTGATAATTAAATCATCAATAACCGTTTCCATTTTGCCATCTACTTCCCAGTATTTATCTTCAATAGAACGAACATGTTTAACATACGATTTCCAATTTTCAGCCGATATTGAGTCAATCGCTTCTAATGTTATTTTATTTAAATCTTTAATTGAAAGTTCACCAGTGTTGCGCTCCCGAATATATTTTTTTACTCCTGCCCATGCAAGTTCAATAGGGTTGAGGTCGCACATGTATGGAGGTAGCCTTAAAGGTGTATAACCGAGGTCACGTAAGACCGTCAATTTAATACTTTTTTTCTCTAGGCTTGTTGGCTGATATTACTTCATATAATTGATATTTTCTCCATGTTGGATCACATACAAGATTGTTCGATTTAAGCCACAATATCGTATGAGCTTTTGTAGAGTATTCAGTTGGCACTTTATCTTCTACGTGAGAATGATAAGATGCATTATCCATTACCACTACTGATTTGAGAGGAATGTTAGGTAAAAGCTTCTCGAGCAACCACTTTTCCAAATTATCTCTATTCATCTGTCCATGATAGTCTCCAGTTGTTAGTCCCAAGCGAGAAACTGAACCAGCATGAACTATAATAAAGCGACTACTACAGCGTATTCTCTGAACAACACCTGTAACACTTTCACTTTAACAGCATTTGTTCACTGTCATATCATTATCTACCCAGGTTTCGTCTAGATACACAATATTGCGTCCTTCTTGTCTATATTGCCGTACAGTTGATAGATATTAGGTCTCTCAATGAGCAATTTTCGTTTATTTTGGCACTTGCGCCAAACAAAACCATTTGATCGTAAAAGCTAATTTAAGGTTTTACACCCGTACGGAAAATCTATTTTGTTCTTTACAGCACGAAGTAGGGGTTTGCAGGTCGGAACCTTTTTCAAGTTTATAAAAAAAATTGTTCGGTTTGTTATTGTATTTTTCGTCGAATTACTTGAAAATCACCGTCGTCAATTTTATCTTCGTATGATAATCAGGGTCTTTTTTTACTAGGAGATTTTAAAGGTGAAGTAGAATGTAAGCGATCATTATGTTCTTTTTGAATTTTTCTTACACTACTTTCCGAAATACTAGTGTAAAATGTAGCGCGTTCTGTTCGATTTTGAATTCTAATAGTCAAACTATTATTTTCAGCTTCTCTAGTATAGGCCTCTATAACGCTCGCAATAACTTCACGTGCACCGCTTCGAATTGTTTTTCCTCTTTAGCTCGCCATCGTTACTTCGAAATATTAATTTAAATTATATAGTATAGGCGCCACTGGCAATAGCTAGAACCTTCTAGCGGCAAGTGCATGGAGACACTAGGCACATCCCAATTGAAAGCGGACCAGTGCGAAATTTACTAAATCCTCGATTAATTTTCCGTACCGCTTAGTTGGCGCACTTTATAGGTGAAGCGGCAAACTATTACAACAAATAAAATAACATAAAATTTATTTGCGTACACAAATTTTACTTTTTCGCTTGCTTAAGACTATGAACCTTTATTTTAAGGAACGCCCGGTTTTCTTTCGTGTCCCCCACTTTACACCAAACTGTCTTTTCTTAAACGCCAAGAAGCTGACATAGCAGTAGGTATTCATAAAAAATGGTTAATATTACTTTAAAACAGATATAAGGAACTTAGGTAAATAAAATGAATCACAAATGTTCAAATTGAACTTATACACGCCTGACAGGTACCTATTTAATGTATGAGAGAAAGGCAACGAAAATAACATCTAGAGCAAAGGATGGAAAATAAGAATAATGCCGGCTTGTTTTTTTGTTTCGATTAAACCAACAACTTATTTTGATAATTACTTTATTAGGGAAACAATAAACAATAATTACTTGGAATTTATAATAATGAGTAGGTTCTAAAATGATTTGGTTCTTCCAACAATAAAATACTTGAAAGCCTTAAGTTTGCGTGGCTGGCGGCACCTCGAATTTAGTTTAAGTCAATGAAATTTATATTATATTTAATATATCTAGAGGGTGAAACAAATGAAAAATTACAAATAAAGATTATATATATATATATATATATATATATATATATATATATATATATATATATATATATATATATATATGTATATATATATATACTTCTTACGCTTAAATTAGAACAGGTTTTTATTGTCATATAGAAAGCTACAACGCAACTGTTTTTCAAGTAATCTGCTAGCACCATAAAATTGGCATTTTAACATAGTTTTGGTGGAACAAGATTTTAGGTTAATTTTAAAATTGCCTAAAAACTTTTCAAATTACTAGGCGCAATATAGTGAAAGTAGGTATTAACTGTTTTGTTTAAGAATTACAATATTCTGTTTCAAAGTGGATTTCAGTTTTTGTTTTACAGTTAGCTAGTTTTATGGCGATATGTTTTTAATAAAAATACATAATGTAAAGATAAAAAGTGTTAGTTTATGAGGTTTTGTGGAACAAAGTAATTTAGGTTAATAGTGTATATTCAGACTATTGTTTTTCCTAGAGTTATATGCGCTATTAAAAAAACTACATATACAGTACAGTTTTCTTTCTTAAAATGTAAACAGAGGTACCGAGAATTTACCGTTGTTTTCCTCATTATTTAGCTATACTAAAGTCATCAAATATATAAGGTCCATTCACATATTGTGTAATAAAAACTCTGGAGTTAATTACGCATCTGTATCGTTGTTAGTACCTTCTCAACAGCTCGTAAGATAGAGAAATCCTACTTGAAATTTCGTTGTCCTAATTTGGTCTGAACAAAAAAATGCAAAATAATAATCATTTTGCTTAAGATAAATCCTTTATCGCTGCTTTTAAATCAGATCAATTTGAAGTCAAGTCTTAATGAAGCGACCCATTTATAAATAGTAGGTGGGGGGGCTTTGAGGGATGGAGAACTTCACGACAACACACATTTATATACCGTTTTTCTCAGTTTTCTTCTTCGTATCTAAAAAATCTAACTCACATAAATGTTCCAATTTTTACTTTAAATGCGTTGTCCAGTGACTGCACATTTAATAATTGTCCTTGTGATAAAGACATTTATGACTTGTGTAAAATTTAATTGTTGAAAATGTCTAGAAACAGTATCTAGTATGATGAAATCTAACCCCTGAAGGGTAGAAGACAAAGAAATTTTAATAAATGAGGAAAAAATAAATAAATTATTAAATTCTATTCCTTGTAGCGACACCATGGACGGCAATGCAAGCCAAACTATTTATAGGATGCTTTTACTAACATATCTATAATTAATATCAAGTTTAAATAAGAAGTGCAGCGAATCTCTAAAGAGTAGATAACTTAAATAGATTTTAATAGATAAGAAAAAAAGTATATTTTACCCTAAATAGACTCCCTTGGATCGTAGTGCAAGCCAAAATATTTATAGGGTGCTGTTACCCCGATGTCAGCAGCAGGTTTCAGAAAGGGTAGAAAAATCAAATTAAATTTAATAAAGTAGGAAAAATTTAATTAATTAAATTACCAATGTGTCTAGAAATAACAACTCTATGAATAAAAATGACAGGATTAGAAAACTGAAACAAATTTTATTGAATGAAAAAAGTCATATTTTCATATTATGTCCCAGGCCCCGAACAAAACTAGGTAGTCAAAATATTAATTGGAAGTTGTTGTCAATAGTTCTAATAATAATATATAGTATGCATAAAAGTGGCAGTGAGGTCCTTAAGGGTAGAAAACCACGGCCTGCCGAGTCATTCCAATATATTAATGATGTATCTGTTACAAACTTTTACGACAAGTAGAAGAAGATCCAAAACGGGTAATGAAACTTAATACATAAAAAACGTAAATGACTGGGAACATTAGTCAAAGAGTCTATAATCAGTAATATAGTCTACTGTATTAGATATTTTGTCAGCAAACCACGTATTTGATATACGCCCATTTTGATATTTTGGAGAAATTAAAAGAAATACCTATTCCTTTTGTTGGGTGTGATCAACACGATAAAATTTACAACTACGATCATTGAGTTGTACCTTGTTAGTAGAATGCTCTTTATTTGTAAAGAGGTTTACCGAATAGATAAAGCTAAAAGAAAGAAAATAAGGTGCTTGAAGAAACAATCAAAATTATGATTAAGTTTTCACTGTGTTCCGTATCTGTTTTGATAGATTGATGTCCTTCCAATTCTAATAAATTATAGTTTAAAAAACTGAAAAACATGCTGTAATAGTAAACTGAACTAAAATAAAACCATTTGGACGAGAATAAAGTGATTAACAAGAAAATTAATGTCATTGTGAAAACAGCGTGGGTCTGATATCAGTTATAAATATTTTATCGGTATAATTTCTAATAGTAAAGTCAGTATGAAAATATGGTATAAAGGCACCCTACACTTTTTTACAAAAGTAATTTTTTTTTTTTAGTTCAATTTACTATTAAAGCGTGTTTTTTAGTTTTTTAAACTATATTTTTTTATCTTTTTAGTTCCGTTTACTATTAGAGCGTGTTTTTTAGTTTTGTCAAACTATAATTTATTTTTCTTCGCTACCTCCCCGTGCCGAGAATGGGTAATTTGCGCGTCTGCTGCCTTCCTTTCATATGGTAGCCATTTTCCAGGGTCCCTTTCCGAGATGAAATTTTTTTATCCTGATGATCCTGTTCAGGATAATGGGACCAACTTATCAAATAATTGCATGGGCATCGATTGTAATCTGGCGTTATAAAGTGGGTGAAAATCAAATGAAACTAACAAAAGCGTTTTAAAACGAGTACATTTACTCGAATAATATTTTAATTAACAGGTATCAGGGAAATTTGGTTTTTCTGACTTTGTTTTAGTTATTATATTTTGTATCATCCATAGAATGTAACTGATTAGTTACGTTCCTGTCCTTACTTGAAAAAGTCAACCTAAAATCTTTTATACTTTGATGAAATTTAATCTGAATGAATAATAACGGAATTGAAAAATAAAGATTAATAAATAATCGTTTAACGAAATATAAGTTACTTTAATAGAGGATGCATAAACCTTTCATAGGTGCTAGTTATTTACTCAAAAAAAAGATATTTTTTTAAACAAATATATTTCTATTCTTCTAAAAGAAAAACAATATTAATTATATTTAAATTTTATGTATAATAGTAAATAGTTGGCAAATTGGGAAAAGAAAAGAACAATACTTATGAGTAAATGACGATAACCCTTGATGAAGAGCGAGGAGACATATGCCCCCACACTACAATGCGTATATTAAAATCTGAAAAAAAAATATTTATATATCTGAAAATGCGTGCATCCCCTCCATGCTATTGCATCTTTTTAACATAATATGGATCAGATGTTCTTACTAAATGGTGTTTTATTATTTCTACTATCTATGAAAAAGATAAAGCAAAGTACAAATTTTTATTTTTCATGTCAACCATATTCAAGCCATCGGAACCGACTCAGTCATTATTTTTTAATTTGGACTTTATGCACAGTTAATAAATTTCTTTAGTTTTACATCCTGATCCCTATAATTAAAACATTAATTTCATTCAGAATGATCGCTTCATTTGACGTTAAAAGAGTCGTGTATTAATTACAACGCAGATAGAAATTCCGAGTTAGAAGTCGGAATTCCGAGATAGAAGTCGGAATTCCGAGATAGAAGTCGGAATTCCGAGATAGAAGTCGGAATTTGAGATAGAAGTCGGAATTCCGAGATAGAAGTCGGAATTCCGAGATAGAAGTCGGAATTCCGAGTTACAAGTCGGAGTTCCGATATAGAAGTCGGAATTCCTAGTTAGAAGTCGGAATTCCGAGATAGAAGTCGGAATTCCGAAACAAGTCAAAATTCCGAGATAGAAGTCGGAATTCCGAGATAGAAGTCGGAATTCCGAGATAGAAGTCGGAATTTGTTACAAAAATAAAAATAAAAAAATTGTGGCCCTTCTACGCTTTCGTAATATTCAAGTAAAATTTTGTCAAATTAAAGTAAATTGTGTTTGAATTTTGGCCGCTAGTTTTTTAAGAAAAATATTTATTTTCTTCAAAACGTTACCTGTTACCAAAAATAGCTAGTCTTTACTTTTGATTCAGATTAAGGTAGTGAAGGCAAACTGTACGAGTATTTCACGAGTCAAAGTCTTATTTGGAATAGCTATTTAATCTTACAAAAACAAAAACATATTCTAACCTTTACTTAAATTAGGAAATCTGAACAGCATCAGTCATCGCATCTATCACTTCTGTCTTTAAAGTTTTGATGTCCACTATTTATTTTCAAAATAAACCATAACAATTGTTTCAGTAGACAGTATCTTTGTCAGATGGAATAATATACAATGCACTACACTTATTTCGTCGTTGAAATTATGACCTGCTCTAATAAATCAGATGAATAATTTGAACCGGTTTCATCTTTTAGGTAACTCCTTTTATGTTCCTTAATTCCAGTGGCGGCTCGCGGGTGAAAAAGTAAGTGAAGTGCAAATGAGGCAAGAAAATATCGCAATAATTTTTTTTCCAGAATTTTTTTTATATGTGGAAGGGGTAGAATATTTTTTTACGACTTACCTAAATTTTGTATACTAAATCAATTCTCCTATTCTTCATAGCAGCAAATGTATTTATAACATCCTCATAAAATGGATGAGTTGCGCTAATCTCCTCCAGAAAAACACATTATATGCTTTGGTTAAAATATCTTTATTATCATTATTTTTTTTCACTTGATCTTGCTGCGATATATTCCAATGTCATTGGCAAAAATAAGACCAAGCTTATTTTTAAGACCTTGATTTTTTGAAAATTATTCGGAAAATTTAGCAGAATCTGCCAAACACAAAAATGTAAGTTTTTCACAGTCTTGAAAGCTTAGTGTCATTTCTATTAAAATATGGTCCAATATTTCATAAAAAAGGGTTCTATACTTAGCCCTAATTTCCAGGTGAGAGCTTAGCAAGCTCACGTTTGTAATGATTTATTTCTGTAATAAAATTTGCTTTATTGTTCATTTCTTTTTTTACAGAGCGCCTCACGACAGCGTTTTATATTGGATATGCAAAAATGAATGTCAAGTGATTTTTTTTGAAAAACGCAAATGGTATGTCCGTGATTGAAAAAATGTCATTAAACACTAATGCCAGAAACGTGAATTCAATCTTCCATTCATCTCACCTAAAAACCCTCTTGCAAGCCGGATTGATTTTTCATCAGATTTGTCACAGTTTGTAATAAATTCAAAGACGTCTTTTAATTTATTCCGGTCTTGAACAATCACATTTACTAATTTCGAATTTGAAGACCTACGAGTTTTTGTAATTGTTGGTATACGCCTTATAGATGCAGATGTAAGGGCATACGTTCGTTTGGCTGAGTGATGAAAAAATGAGGGAATACCACTAAGACTTGCAAAAAAAATTCGACATTTAGAAATATTTTTAAATTGTGTCAATTACCAAGCACATAAATAGTCTATTTAATCGGACGTTTTCGTTAAAGTGTATTTTATATAGTTTAGGATTTTCTTTTAAAGTGTCAGCTATAGTGTTCTGATTTTTTACAAATGTTTTTAGCATTAATTCGCATTTAAATGCTCGCCGAGTTTTCATGTTTATGTAAAGACCTTCATATATTTACTCCACACTGAATATTTATTGGAAACTAGTAAACAAGGCCAGCAAAACAATTTTTGTAATATTTGACTATTACATAACCATTTGTACGCCGAAAACCAGGATGACAATTAAAACTCTGATCTTGTTCCTTCCATCGATTAAACGGAGTTTTCAACAAAATGCATCCACATCCGTGATCGGATTCATCAATAATGTAAATTAATAAACCCGACACCAAATAAAGCTGTAACAACACCATAAATAAATATAACACAAAACAGTCAAGTAAACTGCAAAGGAACTAACCGGTTGCAACGAAATCCGCGAAAATAAAAGTAAACAACCACCCCAAACCGAACGACACGTGGGTGAGTGTACTGCGTTAGCAATTCATCGTGAGCGTTGTATGGCGCTGGTTAACATTATTCTTGCATGTGCTCCACGTCATCGCGAACGCGTTGTCATGGCAACGTAGTAGGAAAATCGTAAACTAAACATAGCACCCCCAGCAAAGTCGAAGCATTTTGCGCCACTGTTATAGTTGTTATAATAAAGTTCGATTGAAAGTTTTAAAAAGACATGCCGCTATCGCTCAGGTAAAATATGTATTCGAGATTTACAGTTTATTTTTTGCCAATTAGGTGAATAGGTGAAAGTAAAAATTTAAATTTTAAGAGATATATAATAAATATAGTTAGATGCTTGTTTGTTTATTTTTCCTGGTGAAGTAGCAATTCACCTACTTCACCTGAATAGCAGCCACTGCTTAATTCTTTTCTGGTAACTTTTGCCTGTTCGGCCTACGTATATTTTTAAAGATGATTTTTTATTTTTATCTGTTTTGCTTTTGTTGTTTTTAATAAATTTTCCTAAGAAACGTCTAAATTTTTATTTATCAATGGCATATGCATTTAAAACTAATAATAATTTAGGAAGAAATAATGTTAATGTAATAATTAAACAAACAGGACGCACTTTCAATTTGTTTGGATCAGAATTACTTTGAATTTGATAATTCCCTTTTCATTTTTAAACAAGGTTTAATAATTGGTAATCCTTTAAGTCCAATACTTGCCGAAATATGTATGAATAATTTAAAATACAGAATCCATGAACACCCTCTCGCCAAAATCTTTTTATGCTGGCAAAGGTATATAGATGACATTTTAGCTTGTTGGACAGATTCAGAAAGATACTATCGAAATTGAACAAAATAAATCAAGTAATTTTCTAAACCCAACCATTATCAATACAGAAAGTAAAAACATGATTTTTCGATTTACTATAAACCATTCTTTACGGATTCTATCATTTATGCTTCTTCCACTCACCCTTTTAAGAATAAAATGTCAGCATTTTATGTATTTATTCACCGACTTTTAAATATCCCTATGTCAGTAGAAAATTATAATAAGGAATTAAATATCATTAAACAAATAGCATTAAATATGTGATAGATAAAATTATTTCTAAAACAACATATAACAAGGAAATTAATTAATAAATTAAACGAACAAAATTTCTAAAAGATTAAATCGTAAGAAAAGTCTAAACATTGCAATTAAAACTAACAATAATTTAGGAAAATGTATTAAAAGCTTCTAGAATGCGGGTCGTGTACAAAAAAATTCATAGGCCGAACAGGTAGAAGTTTCAAGAAAAGAATTAAGAAACATAAAAAGAGTTCCCTAAAAGATAAAACCGAATCAAATTATATATCACATTTATTAGAAGCAGGTCATAATTTCAACCACAATTCTAAAAATTTACATGTAGAAAACAAATCAATAAAAGTTAATTATCGTAAAAGTAGGGAAATCAATAAGCAAAAGTACCTAAGTAAACTTTTAAACGAATAGGTTGATTTAAATTGTTCCCCATTATTAAACTTGGAAACCAATAAATATTATAATTAATGTTAGGTAAAATTATTTGTATAAATATATAAATAAAAGTAAGTGTAGTGCGTTGCATATTATTACTTTTGAAGAAAGTACTGTGTACCGAAACAATTGTTATAGTTTATTTTGAAAAAAAAATTAGTAGAAATCAAAAGTTCAGATTTTTAGTATTTTACTTTGTATTATCGATTTCCATCAAGTAACAGTCACTTCAATCAAATATACTTCTGCCTTTATTTCTATTCTATATCTCATTAGATGGAGATATTAAAATATTAGGGGTTAGGATTAGAACAGTCGCTTTTGGCTATACAACTTTATTTCTAAAGATAAATACTTATCATAAACAAATAAGGGGTTGCTAAATATTTATATCAAATTAAAATATAGCGCTAACAATTTTTTTTTAATCAGACATTAGATAAGAAATAAGACCAGACCAGATGCCCTGGACCCCTCCCGTAAATACACTATTGGATTAAAGCTTTTTTTTCAGTCTCTGATAGCGTCAGTAAACCGTTAGTCAGCAGCATTTCTTATGAAATAAACTAACAATGGTTTGTTACAGCCCTCAACGCTTAAAAATAGTTTCACAAGAAATATTTTAAATTGCTTAAATATGTCGTTTCAATTCTGAATTGTTCTTCTGCCAAAGCTTCTTAAAATACATTCACCAAAATAGCTAAATCTAATTTTAAGGCGTAGAGAAAACAAATTCCGCAATATGTTATGCTTGTTACAGAATCTAGGTCTCCCGCCATGCACTTAATAATTGCAAACGATAAGAATAATTTCGTCAAGAAAGAATTCGATAAAATGACTCTTATTATTTGCGGGGTTTATATAATGTCAGTTATAAATGAACCGCTATGAAACTTACATAAAATTAGCAATACATTCGGAACAATAGTAATCGTTAATAAAGGAAAGTATTAAATTTTGACATGAAGAAAAAATAATTTTACAATAACCTATATAAAATGCAACTTGGTTCGTAAAAGACATTAAAGCTTTTAGCGATGTAGTGTTGAAAAAGTTGGTGTGCTACGAGTGTGACCGATTCAGTAAATAGTTCGGAATAAAACTCTATAGAAAAAAAATGTGGACAGAATCTATAGGAAATATGAATGCTGGAATAAAGAGGTGCTTGTCACAAGTTTCCATTTTAGCAAGCAAAGCGACCTACTCTGGAGAAGAAGCATGGGCACATACTTGGTCCAGGTATATTTTTTATTATATAAATATCAGGGAATTATTCACTTTTTTACATCATCGAAGATTTGAAGCCACATTTTTGGTCATGTTTTTGAGTTATTCATCCTCAAAGCTCAGAGACATTCTAACTCTTTTTCTTTCTTCTTTTTTATAAGAATTGATTTGTTCTGTATGAAGCTACTACAAACAATTAGAGACGTAACAAAACTCTCTTCTTGATTTTCATGCCAGATGGTTAAATTCGGACATTGGAAATACTCAAAAACAACCATACTTCATACTTTTTAGACTAGTAACTTTTCTTTTTCTTCATGTTGGCATCTTGACATCATGAAAAACCATCGAGCTACAACTTTAAGGAAAAAACATATTAATTCATACAAATAACATTAGAAGAAAAGCACTGTAAGACAAATTAATTATGGATATTTTTATCACTGGTGGAAGTCTATCATTCGCTACCGGTCCAAATGTTAGATTTCTGCCAATGCTGCACTTCTCTGTTGTTCGCCTTGTCTGTCAGGACCCTAACGATCGATGATGCCCACGGCTTCTAACCTGGTGCTAAACCGTTACTTAGTCCTAGTCCAAAAAATATGAGGAACGGCTGTTTTTTAAGAGTTCTCTAATTCTCTAAGTAAAAAAGCAAGAAAAACAAAAAGAGAGTTTATTTTAAGTCTTTTTATAATTGTTTGTAATAGTTTCATACAGAATCAGCGAATAAAAAAGAAGAAAGAAAATAGTAAAAGGGTTAAGAATGAACTTTGAGGATGAATAACTTAAAAACTAAATGTGGTCCAAAAGAAATGACTTTGGATTTATGATAAGAACCCCAAAATCCGCTGACATACAAAAAAATCATCAAAATCGGCGGTGGTATATAAAGGTAAATAATATTTAAATTAAATAAGACTGAATATTTTTAAGCATGTCAGAAGAATCCCTTAAAATTACATTAATATAGAGATAAATGGACAAGACAAAAGACAGAACTTTTAAAAACCAAAACAAAAGAACAAATGCAAAAACTAGAAAAAAATTTAAAATAAAATAATAAATTATATTAAAATTATTTTATTTTATTTTTTTTCTATTTAAAAAAAAATATTATTATAATAAATATATATAAATATTTTAAATAATTATGAAAAAAAAATTTAGGTACACGAAAACGATACTCAGCCATCTGGGTTTCGCTGATTAAGCAGAGAGTAGAAGATATTTAATATACCCATTTGCTTAGGGTGTCGCGTGATCGTGCCTCTTCAGTGATTTCTGGACTTCCTGTTTCTCACCTTAACCAGTTTCTGAAGGTTCTCCATTCAAGGTTAGTCCTTTTAAGCTCTGTATATTTTTTCTCGGGAGATGTAGTAGAGTTTAGATGTCTGAGGAAACTTTAATAAGCAGTTCCTTGACGAACTGGCACTAATCTGTAAATTTCATTTAAAATCACGACCACTAGTTTGGCGTATGCTTAGCATTGGATATGTATATTCGTCCTAGGAATAGTATAAGTCAATGGAACTAGTTTTTACGACTTGTGAACTGGCGGCTGGTTATTGTCTGCAGAATATTGTTTCTTTAACTTCACTGACTTTACTACAGTGCCATCTGTAGTTATACGCCCTGGTCTAAGGTGACCCCACAGGAGACGATATTTAGAATGCAAGCGCCTCAACAAGTGACCAGCAGATTGCGCGATACATTGTGGTAGTTGCAGTAAGATGGGGAGGACAAGCCCAGCAACTAAACCTGAAAGGTTTTTTTTGCTTATCTTTGGTCCCACCCACCTCACTCTACTCCCCCTACGAATGCAGCCCGACTATCTAATGAAAGAAAGC